>RPOG01002743.1:0-21410 GCA_008086565.1 Thalassoma bifasciatum
TGTTTCTACTTGAGAGAGAGCGTAAGGCAGAGAGACAACGGGTGAGCATCTGAGAACCACTTAACATGCATGACATGTTCTCTAGGAGGCAGGCCGGCGTTGCTATGGCAACTGGCGTGGGTCATAAGCCCGGCGGTGACGGCAGATTTGATTGGCTGAGAAGAGACAGGAGGGACCGCACTGAGTGAGGGTGGGGGGGGCAAGACAGAAGTGTACTAGTTACAGATCCAACCAGGGTCCGTTTAAATGTGACTTACACGACTCCAGAAGAGTTTAGGAAAGAGTTTCTGTCTCTGATCTAACGTCCACTCCAGTGTGTCCAATATCAAACTCATATGTTACCAGTAACTTTCTGAGTGAGCAGTGCTACAATCCAGTAAAGACATTTATGGATAAAAGGGCTGAACGATTTTAGAAAAAAATCCAATTGCGATTTGTCTGACAGATACAGCGGTTTCAATTGTATTCACCATTTTCTTTAAATCAAACTTTAGTGAAGTTTTCACAATGTACAGTAACATTTACAAACTTGACAGGAAATTACATCAAACCATTAAAACATCTAAAGCTTTTACTCTAATGCAAGGACCAAAATGAAAACTGAAGGTAAGAATTGTTTCCGACTTTGAGATAAAAGGTCAATAGTTAAATATGAACAGTGGAAATTTTGAGAAATAACGACAAAATTCTGGGACAAAAAGTCAAGATTTTGAGAGAGAACTTCTTAAGTTTAAGAGATTACTTCCACATTATGTAAAAAAAGTCCAAACTTTCTCATTTTAGGTCAAAATTTTAAGATGACAAAAGTCTAAGATAAAAAGTCTACATTTTGAAATGAAGGCAGTTTTTGAAATAAAAAGGTGAAATTTTGATAAAGAAAGTCAAAATTCTAAGATTTAAATCAAAATGATGAGAAATAAATAAAAAGACAAAAAAATTAAAAGAAGATTTTTTGATAAGTTGTAGAATTTTGACTCTTCGCAAAACCTAACACCCATTCCTGCTTTTTCTAAACTGGACTTTTTAAATTGTACTTTTAGTTTTAAAAACTGGAGAATAAAAAGTAGTAAGAAATAAGTAGGCGTGCATGATATTGGACATTTTCTGCACACCATTTTTTTGAACTCATGACTGCCATTTGACCATTTTAGCCACTTTTCACTACCTTTTCAAAATCAGATAAAATCTAATATTCCAGTCGCAGACAGTGCAATATTTCTTAAACCTTGAATTTAACGTTTTATTCTTTACACCGATGTCACTCAACCCTGATTAACCAAATGGTAAGATTGTTGAAAACTAATTTGGCAAGAAAAACAATCTAAGTGGTGATAAGTGGCAAAAACCAGCAAGAAGTAGCAAAAATGATAATTGTAAGGTGGCCAAAAATGGTCAAGAAGCAGCAAAAATTGACAAGAAAACTTGGAGTAAACTTAAGAAATACTCAGAAAGTAGCAAAAAAAGGTTCAAAAGTGGTGAAAAAAAGAGTGAAAAGTGACCAATTGGAAAGAACATTGTAAGAAAACTTGGAAAATAGTGAGAAGGTAGCAACAAAAAGGGGGAAAAGTAACAAAAAAACGGTGAAAAGTAGTAGAAAGGCAACAAAAAATGGCAAGAGTTGGGACAAAAGTTAGAAAATAGTCAGACGGTAGCAAAAATAGTCCCAAAGTGGTGGAAAAAGGTGAAAAAGTGGTATAAATGGGCAAAAAGCAGCCATGAGTAGCAAAAAAGAAATGTCATTTCCAACAATGTGTTAGGGGGACCTAGATATAATTGCACAAGAATTGCAATTGCAACACAGGGAACAAATAATCGCAATAAGATTATTTTTGCAAATCATTTAGCCCTATTTGAAAAAGACTGCGCAAAGAGATGAGGTTGCGAAAATGACGATACCAGTATTTTCAGCAGTTCGAGAGCAATTTCTGATACAAGTATTGGTATTGGAACAACTCTAAAGGTCATGCGGTAGAAAAAAATGGTGAGAATGTCAAGAGAAAACTTGAAAAATAGCCAGTAAGTATTAAAAATGTTACAAAAGTGGCAAAAAAAGAGAGTGAAATTGGCAGGACAATTGGAAAAACTTGGAAAATTGTAAGTAGGAAAAACCAGCAAAAATGGGTGAAAATTGGCAAAAAATTGGGGGAAAACTTGAAAAACGGTCAGAAAGTAGCAAAACTATCCCAAAGCCTAACATTTCTGTATAAAATCACCTTTTTATTGAACTTATGTAATATTTGAACTTTCTAACACATTGGTTCCCAAAGTGGGGGTTGGGACCCTTTGGGGGGTCATGAGACGTTAACAGGGGGTTGGGAAATGTGTCCAAAAAATCAAAAACTATGAACAATTCCCCATTTTATTCATTATTTTCAGAATAAAAGCGAAAAAATAGGGGTTAAAGATAATATAAAATTATACAATTCAGTAACCTCAGGGTTTTTTTTTTTGTTTGTTTTGGACTTTTTTTTTTTTTTTTACAGTGTTGTACCACAGCAGGGGGTCGTCAGTCTCTAACGCTGCTATCTTAGGGGTCACAGGCTGAAAAGAGTTTGGAAACCCCTGTTCTAACCTGTTCAGCCATGAGTAGCAAAAAAGACATGTCATTTCCAACAATGTGTTAGGGGGACCTAGATATAATTGCACAAAAATTGCAATTGCAACACAGGGAACAAATAATCGCAATAAGATTATTTTTGCAAATCATTCAGCCCTATTTGAAAAAGACTGCGCAAAGAGATGAGGTTGCGAAAATGACGATACCAGTATTTTCAGCAGTTTGAGAGGAATTTCTGATACAAGTATTGGTATTGGAACAACTCTAAAGGTCATGCGGTAGAAAAAAAGTGGTGAAAAGTGGCAAAAACCAGCAAGAAGTAGCAAAAATGATAATTGTAAGGTGGGCAAAAATGGTCAAGAAGCAGCAAAAATTGACAAGAAAACATGGAGAAAACTTAAGAAATACTCAGAAAGTAACAAAAAATGGTTCAAAAGTGGTGAAAAAAAAGAGTGAAAAGTGACCAATTGGAAAGAACATTGTAAGAAAACTTGGAAAATAGTGAGAAGGTAGCAACAAAAGGGGGAAAAGTAACAAAAAAAACTGTGAAAAGTAGTAGAAAGACAACAAAAAATGGCAAGAGTTGGGATAAAAGTTAGAAAATAGTCAGACGGTCGCAAAAATAGCCCCAAAGTGGTGGAAAAAGGTGAAAAAGTGGCATAAATGGGCAAAAAGCAGCAGGAAATGTCATTTCCAACAATGTGTTAGGGGGACCTAGATATAATTGCACAAAAATTGCAATTGCAACACAGGGAACAAATAATCGCAATAAGATTATTTTTGCAAATCATTCAGCCCTATTTGAAAAAGACTGCGCAAAGAGATGAGGTTGCGAAAATGACGATACCAGTATTTTCAGCAGTTCGAGAGCAATTTCTGATACAAGTATTGGTATTGGAACAACTCTAAAGGTCATGCGGTAGAAAAAAAGTGGTGAAAAGTGGCAAATACCAGCATGAAGTAGCAAAAATGATAATTGTAAGGTGGCCAAAAATGGTCAAGAAGCAGCAAAAATTGACAAGAAAACATGGAGAAAACTTAAGAAATACTCAGAAAGTCGCAAAAAATGGTTCAAAAGTGGTGAAAAAAAAGAGTGAAAAGTGACCAATTGGAAAGAACATTGTAAGAAAACTTGGAAAATAGTGAGAAGGTAGCAACAAAAGGGGGAAAAGTAACAAAAAAACTGTGAAAAGTAGTAGAAAGACAACAAAAAATGGCAAGAGTTGGGATAAAAGTTAGAAAATAGTCAGAAGGTAGCAAAAATAGCCCCAAAATGGGCAAAAAGCAGCCATGAGTAGCAAAAAAGAAATGTCATTTCCAACAATGTGTTCGTCTAAAAACAAACAAAAAGGAACGGGGACCGAGATATAATTGCACAAAAATTGCAATTGCAATACAGGGAACAAATAATCGCAATAAGATTATTTTTGCAAATCATTCAGCCCTATTTAAAAAAGACTGCGCAAAGAGATGAGGTTGCGAAAAAGACATTATGCATCAATCATACCTTTACACCAAGGCCCTGTTAGTACAAATTAAAGAGCACACACACACACGGGGACATGTGTGTTATCTCTTTGCTCCGTCACTTAACTCCTCTCCTTTATTGTTTTATTGTCTAAATGATACCTGAATAATACGCCCACACCGATGCAGCTCTTTGCATATTTGAAACACAGACCTGTTACATCCCCCTGAGGCAACAAACAACGCAGCCAAAGTAACACACAGCCCCCTCATTTGTCTCAACAACACCTCGACACTGAGGAGTCTGGCAAGTAGAGCAAAGCACAGAGATGCTCTGCAAAAAAAGTGGAACTTCTCCTCGGCACAAAGTGCAGAGTCAAATTCATTGAGTCATCACCCGAGCCTAAAACAGCACCAATAATAAAGTCCTCTATTTTTTTTTACAGCATCACTAAAAATAATGATAGCTTCCTTCTCTGGAAGCAGCTCCTGTATAAATGTGTTCGGTCGGCGTCAAACACTTTCACGAGCCAAACTTCTGTCGTGAGCTTTATCAGAAATTCAATGTCGGATTAAAACACAATTATGTTATAGTGCAATAAACGCAGGACACAATCTGATATGTAGGACACGTGCAGTAGGTGATGAAATGATGCAATGAAAATCAATGGGTGTTATTCAGAGTAATAAATCAATTCCAGAGCCATGGCCCGCCATGATGAGAAAGCCAAAAAAATCCTTCACAGAGAGGAGCAGAAAGCTGGCTGTGTAAAATACCTCTCACCAGAGCTGATGCTTTTCATGGTCAGTCCATGCTTTCAAGCTGTGAGGAAATTGATTTATTTCTTTTCTGGCCCAAAATGGTAAAGGGAAAATATTCTGGCGCTTGTCTTGTGTTTCAAATATTACACTTGAAATGTTGCTTCTGCGGATGGAAAAAAGGAGACAGGAGTGATTATTGAGCAGGAAAAATGCACCGTTGACCAAAATCTACTTCGCACACACCAAGAGGGAATGCAGACTAAAGACGAAGCAACACTTCTCTATCCCAAATTCACACCTTTACAAAAAATAACCTGACAAGAGTTGAGTATTTGTAACTCCTGTTCCCATAAAAATTGCAAATTAAGCCGCATTGAGCGCTGTGTAACATTTACAGAGAAACCGAGACGCACAAGAAACAGATTCAGGCAAACTTAAAGACCTGAAAATAGTTTTTCTACACTGTGATAAAACTCTTAAAGGTAGCCAAACTTAAGCGGCTGCAAAATTTACAGTGAAACTGAGACTTGTAAGACACTTTTTAAGGATATTATTTTGCAAAACTAAGGACTTATTAACTCTAGGTACAAAGAAAATCATTCACTATCATCAGTTGCTTGACAGAAGTTAAACTGAAGCTTATCTGTTCTATTTACAGTGAAACTGAGACTTGAAAGACACTTTTAAACTATTATCATATGATGATAATCATAATTAATAGTTCAAAGTATAAAGATAATTATTGTCCTTATTGTGGTCATTCCCTAAAGGGTAGTCAAACAGAAGTTTCTGTGGTATTTACAGTGAAACTGAGACTTGTAAGACACTTATAAACTATGATATTTTGGAAAACTGAGGACCTGTAAATTCTAAGCTAAAATAAAATCATTCATTATTGTCAGATATTTGAAGTAAGCTTAACTGAAGCCCATTTGTTCTATTTACAGTGAAACTGAGACTTGCCAGGCACTTGTAAGTAAATATTGATATAATGGTAATTATTATTACTAATTCAAAGTACTATGATAATTAGTTTCCTTATTGCAGTCATTCTCTCAAAGAGTAGTGAAACAGAAGTCGCTGTGGTATTAACAGTGAAACCAAGACTTTAAAGACACCAATAATCTATAATATTTTGGAAAACTGAGGACCTGTTTATTCCAAGTGAAAGGAAAATTATTCATGATTGTCAGATGCCTAAAGTAAGCTTAACTGAAGCCTATTTGTTCTATTTACAGTGAAACTGAGACCTGCCAAGCACTCTTAAAAAACAACAAGCTAGCAAATTTGTAATTTATCAGTTCAAAGAACAAAAACAATATTTTTTCTTATTGTGGTCATTCTCTAAAAGAAAGTTAAACAGGAGTCTTTATGGTATTTACAGTGAAACTGAGACTTGTCAGAGACAGACAATTTGAAGCTCTATCAGTTCCATGTGTGAAGAATAACTGGTCAATAATGTAACAGATGCTGAGCCCAAAATGTATAACTTCAGGCAAAAAAATTACTTTTGCCACATTTGGGGTCAGTACATTTTGAGTTTTACTACATTTTTCATTTTCATTTTCCATCACAGTATCAGCCATTTATTACATGGTAGGTTTCATTACGTTATTTTAATCATAGTCTAGGTTATTGTTACATGGAAGCCGCTCTGTTACACTTTACAGTTGAACTGTGACTCGCGTGACACTGGTTTTTAAGGTTTGCAAAAACAAACAAGAATCAACAGCCAATGTACCACAGATATATCTGGGCAAATTCTAATTTCCTTTGGATCTAGGAAGAATAAATAATGCAGTGTATAGAAAAGGGGACATGCCCACTTCACAGGTTAGTGAGCAATTCATCATCTAGACTGTAAAATGTAAACTGTATTTTTATGAGGTGCCATCAACATTTACAAGAGTCCATTTATCAACAGTACAAACGTTTCACTCTCTTTCCCACATGAAGGAGAGAAGCAGGATCTGAAACTAGCAAATGATTACACTTTCAAATATGAACACACACAAATAAATAAAACCCTAAACGATGACAAAAACATGAAGATTGCTTTTACTTGAGTTCATCTTGAAAGAGCTGGCCTTGCAGTTACTCTCCTGTAAACTCAGCCTTAACACACACACACACACTGTCCCATAGCTGTGGTCCCTGCTGGACGGTTCTTCTGACAACTGTAACCTGTTCAGCATCTGCCCTAATTAGCAATTATCTCTGGAGACGCAGGGAAGCCCAGCGCTTTGTGCATCCAGGAAAAACACAAGACTTTGTTCTACATTAATAACATCATTAGAGCGGGAACTGGAGCTGTGCATTTAATCACAAATTAGATTAAATCACAACATGGTCTGTTGCAATATTCTGATCGCAGACTGTGCAATATTTCTTTAATCTGAAATATGTCAGAATATCAGATATTTTGTTTGCAGTATTTGTTTTATGCTCTACACCAGTGTTACTCAACCCAAAGAGATAAAGTGTTGAAAACTTCCTTTGCAAATGAAACAATCTAAATGGTAAAAAGTGGCAAAAGTAAAACAAAAAACGTAGCAATAAGAGAGTTTAAGGTGCAAAAATGGTCATTAGAAATGTTCTGATAACATTTTTTCCCTCCGATACTTAATTTCTTACTTGTGCTGTGGTTATAAGCCAATACTGAGTACTGATCCCATACCAGCATGTAATAAAATATATAACACACTGCACCTGCATGACTGTGATATGATGAGCACTGTGGTAAAGCCTGGCTCAGGTTAAACCCTTTGTAAAAACATGAATAAATACAAGAAATTAAAGCCATTTATTTTAACATTTATTTTTAAATATAACAGTAAAGCTCCAAGTCTCACGTCATCCGTTGTGTGTTGAGTCTATGTCACGTGATCAAGAAGACATTAGATTTCTAATTTGATAAATTTCGTGGTATCGGTGCCTGGACTCAAGTCGTCGCCAATACCGATACCAGTATTTTCAGCAGTTTGAGAGCAATTTCTGATACAAGTATTGGTATTGGAACAACTCTAAAGGTCATGCAGTAGAAAAAAATGGTGAGAATGTCAAGAGAAAACTTGAAAAAAAGCCAGTAAGTAGCAAAAATGGCACAAAAGTGGCAAAAAAAGAGTGAAATTGGCAAGACAACTGGAAAAACTTGGAAAATTGTAAGTAGCAAAAACCAGCAAAAATGGGTGAAAACTTGAAAAAGGTCAGTAAGTAGCAAAACTATCCCAAAGCCTGACATTTCTGTTTAAAATCTCCTTTTTATTGAACTTATGTAATATTTGAACTTTTCTAATATTTGACCCTTTGGGAGGTCACGAGACATTAATAGGGGGTTGGGAAATGTGTCCAAAAATCAAAAACTATGAACAATTCCCCATTTTATTCATTATTTTCAGAATAAAAGCGAAAAAATACGGGTTAAAGATTATATAAAATTATACAATTCAGTAACCTCAGGGGTTTTTTTTTTGTTTTGAACTTTTTTTTTTTTTACAGTGTTGTACCACAGCAGGGGGTCGCCAGTCTCTAACGCTGCTATTTTGGGGGTCAGATGATGAAAAGAGTTTGTTCTAACACTCTAAATTTTAGGTTTTTAGTCATCGCACAATTAATCGCAATTGCCATATAGGGCAAAGTAATCGCAATTAGATTATTTTTACAAATTGTTCAGCCCTAGTGGGGACTGTAACAGAGATATAGTTGCATAAATGTATGTATATTTGTATATTATAGCATCAGTGAATGAGTCTGGCGTACTATTTCTGTCTCTACAGTCCATACTTGAAGATGAAGATTTTTTATGAGTGAGTGTCAGCACTTCCCACTGAGCCACCTGTGAGAAGAGGAGGATGTTCAAGGTTTACATTATATGATAATGACTAGTGGGATTGGAAATACCATCACCTTAAAGGCGACAGCAGTGCAGTTCCCAAGCTCATTAATTTAATTGTGTGCTGAGGCTGAACGGGCAAAGTCAGTTGTTGTACATCAATATTTTTACAGCCAGGTCAGTTAATTAACCTGTTTGAGAGTGTTTGTTGCTCTTAGAAACACAGAGACTAAAGGACGTATATGTTCATTACAAATCAGTGTTTTAGAAGTATACACTCAGAAATCTTAGACTGAGGAAAAGGAAGTTGTTACATATTCTGTTCAGTGTCTGTCCAGCTCACTTCATTAAAACCCTTCATTGTATAAATTCCAGGAAATCTGCTCTCAGGCTTTATTGATCTAAGATAACTGAAGAGTCACTTAAATTTTATTCACCATCAAATTTCATAGTTCCTCAGTCGCAGCTTGACAGCTCTAAGAAACATAAAAATAGGCTTTAATAATGTGAGCATGATTATCTGTGGTTCCAGCGTGACCTATTTAAAAAAAATTACATTCCTACAGCGTGTCTTTGGCAGATTATGGCTTGACTGGCTTCTGCTCTATGTTTTGGTGCTTTTTTCAACTGCAGATTGGACCTGATCCATTTTAATCTCCACTTGACATCAACAGTGAGTGGAAATGTTCCCTGAGACCAGATTTATAACTTGGATTTGTTCTAATGCTCTTCATGGGAATTTAAGCCTGGGAATAATGGACATTTTCAGGGTTTTGTTTCTGTTTTTTTTTTTTCTAAAAATTCCCAGGAAATCTTTAACCTGGAAAAAAACACATTAATCAAAATGTGAATAAATTCAAAGTGCTGGCTACAAGAAAAATTTTTGCAAAAAGCTGTGACAGTTTGACTCAGAAAAAATACCCTAACATTCCTCGAAGATTAATTTATGCCATTTAACCATGTGGTGCATAGTGGTCTCTACAGTGGACACCTATTTAGAAATTATTTACTCCTAAATTCAATGGCTCATGTGGTGGAAATTCATATTAACCTGTGTCAGGATATTTTTATTCATCTTAGGGCCTGAAAAAATGTTTTCGATTTTTTTTTTCCAAACATATAGTTTTAAAAAAGTTATAAACAAACATTTGAGGGTGAAAAAAACGTATAAACCATAAATTAATCAGTGTTAAAATGGGTGAAAGAGAGTTTAAAAGTTTTGCAAAACATTAAAAAAATATCATTCGTGAAATTACCAAAGAAAAAGAAAAAAAAAAGAAGTCAAACGAAGAAAAAAAGTCATATTTACATGCCTTTTTTCATGCCTCAATACAAATAAAAACACTCAAGGAAAAAATCCTGACACTGACTTTCATAATTCATGCATCAGAGGGTTAAAAATTCTGCATTAGATATGTTTGCATGTTTGTCTGCTTATAACAAACCAAAATGTTTAATTCGTATACATCTTAGCGACCAGGTATAAAATTCAACTTTGAAAATTCCTGGAAATTTGTAACCCCAGGAGTCTAAAAGCTAAAAAGAAAACCAAAGACTTATCATTTATCATAACAAAAACAAGCACCAATTTCTTCCCAAGAATCCAGAGCTAGAAAATATTTGACAAGGCATCTTAGAAAAGGCTGTAATTATTATTTCTCCACAGGACACATCACATTCAAACTTCCGCCATCGAGTAAATTGGTGTTTGGACAGCTCATTAAATCTGTATCTTCAGCGTAGGGAAGCTTCTTCGGTGATTTGACCTCAATCGAGACACAAACATTTCTGCACTTTGTCAACTGGCTGTTTGAGCTGCTTAAAATAAGAACTCAAACGCTGAATTCAAACATCTGTGCTCACTGTCAGAGCTTGGCTTCATGCAGGATGTTTGGCACATAGAATCACCAGATACCATGTATGTAATATTTAAAAGCATCTCCAAGTGCTGCAACACTTCTCTAGGAGCCAGTTCCACGTATCAACCAATGACTGTATATAGAATGGACAGCGTGCTTCCACCTGTCACCGCTCTACGTTTTTGAAGCCAAAAAACCCCATTTCTCTAGCCGCCATTGTGCAGCCAGAGTCTGCGCAGTAGAGAATTTCCGGTGGAGCCAAGTAAAAAAGAGAAATAAAAATATTTATTTCTTCTTCTTCAGAAGGTTTAGTCTCCTTTTGGCTCTTTCCCGAAGTTTCTTATATCCCCGATGAAAACTACTCACGAACGGCAGCTGTCAACTATCGTAAAACGAAACTTATATCGCGGTTTTTAACGTCCAATAACTAATGAGAAACTAACTTCTCAGAAAAAAAAACACCTGAACACCATGCAGCCAAATGACATCGTCATACTACCTTAGCGTAAAGATGAGAGAAACGTTTCTACGAGGTATCGTAATTTTTTTAAGTTTTCCCGGCTCATATCTGGAATACATGGGGAGGCGGGGCTTATGACCTATACTGCAGCCAGACACCAGGGGGCGGGGCTTATGACCTATACTGCAGCCAGACACCAGGGGGCGGGGCATCTGCTGGAGGCTTCAGTTTGAGCCGAACGTCGTTACGTCCACTCATTATACAGTCTATGGTNGATGAGAGAAACGTTTCTACGAGGTATCGTAATTTTTTTAAGTTTTCCCGGCTCATATCTGGAATACATGGGGAGGCGGGGCTTATGACCTATACTGCAGCCAGACACCAGGGGGCGGGGCTTATGACCTATACTGCAGCCAGACACCAGGGGGCGGGGCATCTGCTGGAGGCTTCAGTTTGAGCCGAACGTCGTTACGTCCACTCATTATACAGTCTATGGTATCAACAGTCTCCAAAAATAATATGGGAGGTTGAGTCTTCAGTCCCTAAAACCGAAAGAAACAGGCTTCCAATGATACAAGATTTGTTGACAAGAAGCATTTTACGACGAAAGCACAATCCAGAAAACACAAATTGCCTCACTCTTTTTATTAAAGATTAGTTTGAGCTAAACCAGCTCTAAGTTAAACTTTGGCTGGTAAATGTCAGTTGAACATAAGTTTGGTTCTACTCAAGGTTTCTGCTTGTCAAAGGACATTTTTTGGTTGCAATTGTAATTTGCTAAATACTCCAAGGTGTTGAACTCATGGCGAGTTAAGATAAGACTCTTTATCCTGTACTATGAGCAACAAGGAGGCCGTTCATACTAGAACGGTTTTATTGTTGCGTTTCAGCCTCCCGTTTACATGGCAACTGTGTTTTAGTCAAGCGGCAACCTCCGGTCTGAAGAAACAAAACAACAAGGAAGTGCTAAAAAGCTGCAGTTCCTCAAGTGACTTGAGGCTGGCTCCGGACGTACCGGAAGTCAAGTACACACAAAGCCAAAAAAAAAGCCTTTTACAGAGCCGACATTAGCGTATTTAAAGCCTGGGGCAAACTCTGTCTCCCATCTGGATCGCTAACTTCGCTAATGGCACACGCTGTGAGGGGGGTGAATTTTTTTCTAACTCGGCCGTTTGGAAGATGTTAAGATCGCGAGCTGGCCAAATCAGAGCCACAGCTCAGATCACGTGACTGACGGGCGTCCAATAGCTGTGAGTTTGGGCACTCGTCCCAATTCCGATATGGCCGCTCCCGCCGTTTAGCCTCAAAACGGAGCTGCAGTAACAGACGGGTGACGTCACGGAGACTACGTCCATGTTTTATACAGTCTATGCTATTAGTCGACCTAAAACGCAAACTTTTGAAAACGCCCTCCAGAGTGGGATTCTTCTGAAAATGCTGTTTCCACTGTTCTAGTGTAAACACCAAGCCAGCGGTTTTACTGAAAACGCTGATGTCACGCTCAGCTTAGCGCGTCCACATTAAGCCCCCACTGTGCCATGCGGGAACCTAAAAACAACAACAATAGTGACCTAATGCTTTCGACTGCCTTCTACCAAAATGTGCATTTATCTTAAAGTTATTTTTTGGGGGCGTTTCATACCTTCAATTCTGATAGACAAGGAAAGTGGTTAAAGTAGGAAAGGGGGAGAGAGTGGGGAGTGACATGCGGGAAACAGGCCGAACCTGGGCCATCCACTCGAGGGCGAACCTCATGGTGCGCGGACATTCACTAGGCCATCTGCGCCCCCCCAAAAAAGTGCATTTATTGCACCTTTTCTGCAATTCAAGAAGAAGCTTTGAATATAAAATCCTGATGATCAGCTCACCATTATCCAGTATGCTGCTCCCACAGTTGTATCGCCATCTACAGGCCTGATATGCACACAATTACGTTTCAAGTCCCTCAGCGTTTCCATGTAAACAGATTTTTTTCAGTGCGTTCTTTCCCGTTAATGGGGCCTAGATCTCAGATTGACGCCCCTCAGTGGAAAAGTTGCAAAGATGATTGATTAATTTCATTACTTGAACAGATCTCAGGTCAAAGGGGACATGGCTGAAAACCAACGCAGAGTGGTCATGATCTTCAGATGCACTGAAAACAGACATGACTTTGTAGTGGAAGTCACCGCATGGGCTTCAAAACCATTGTCTGGGGAATTTGTGAGCGGTCCCCACGAGTAAGAATCCAACTCGCAGCCCCTTCCCTGCAAGTCACCACCCCCTCCCACCCTGGTCCCTCTAAATAAAATATAATAGCGACATAATTTAACTGAAGAGAGCAGTCACACTCATCTAACATGACTTTATGCCACAGGGGGAGTTTCTGAACTGTCTCCTTAAATTTGCTCCTGCTCTTCAGTTAAACAGAACAGTAGCCGTGATGTGACATGAATAAGCGCTGAAGAGGTGTTAAACTATGACTCTAAATAAACAAACGTTAAGGTAAGAGGGGCTGAAATCCCCCGTCTACGTCTCCCTGAAGCTTGAAAAGTGCACAAACAACTGAGACACAACCCACTCTGTCACTTAATGAAGTGTCTCTCAGACCACGGCTCACAGAGAGATAAGAAAAGAGGAAAGCAGGACGCTGTTATTTCCTCTTCATATCACGGCCGCAGAGCCCTGACTTACTGACTGACACCGGCTAAAGCTGCTTAACTTTGCACTTGAGCCGCCGACTCTCTGAGCTGGTTTCCTATCGCCGAAGCTCACCTCTCGTAGTTGAAAAGTGGAGGAGAAGAGAAGAACACACCGACGTCAGGCAGAATTGATGACAAAAGTATTCGAGTTACCAAGTTTTGACTTCCTTTTAGGAAAAGACATTTTATGTCTACAATTGGTGAACTGAAATACTCCGATCAAAGGCATCGTTGCACTGGTTATGTCTGGAGTTCACTACATATTTTCCGCTTAACCCGGTAAATGTTCTAATAAGTAAGTTATAAAGTAATGAGAGGGTATTTTCCTAAATAAAACTCCCACACACGGACACTTCCTAAACTGGACTTAGTAGGACTCGACAATAGACACTGATATTTGGTTCGAAAATAGAGGAGGTGACAGTCGTGTGGCACCAGGGGAGACTTATGAAAATGGCGGTGTGAAATACTGTCGTGGAGAGGTGTCTCTACTCTTCAATCACTCCTGGTTTGTCCCTGCAGAGAGAGCTGCAGCGGTGCCACGGCTTGAACCCTGAGCGCCCGAGGGCAGCGGACAGGTTTAACCCCGATGGGTTCAAACGGATTGAACTTGAAGCTGTGTCGACCTGCTGGCCTCAGGGATCATCCTGTGACTGGAAAACAAGAAGCTTTACCCTCCAGGCTGTGGGTTAGAGTGGTGCAGAGCATCAACAGCTCATTCTCCATGCTCCTCTGCCCCTTTATTACACTAATTTATCAAATTTCTGCTCTGATTTGGTCGCATTTAAAGTTGTTTTACGTTCCTCAAATACATAAATGTCGCCTGGGTGGATTAACAGCAAACACTATGAGGGTGAAACCTTAAGGCAGATGATTATGTTTATGTAAATGTCTTATCTACTTGGTTAGCTGTCAAAAAGCCCAAAGACATTTTTGCTGTTGTAAGGTAAATCACAGACAGCAAGAAATCCAGTCCTACAGCTGCATGAGAAGAAATCCCTCTCTCTCTGGTCAAAATCTGTTATTTCTAGGGATGCACAATATCGGTATTGGACGATATTGGCTTAAAAATGGACTTTTTGTTATCGGCTGATATAACGAGTTGCTGCTTACTTGATTAAATGCAAAGCACAACATGTTTCCTGTGAACAGAGGTTATGTTTTCTTACTCTGTCAACTCTGAAATCTGCCAAATTTGCCCTGGTTATGATTTTTGTTATGATTGACTTAACAGATTGTGATTATTTTGCACCAGAAATGAGTACTATATAACAAATGTGATAAGAGTATGCACCGTTTACTGTTTGCTAATTCCAATACAGAGGAGAGTTAAAGTCTGGATCAGGGTGCTCTGGACTTTCAATGCTACTAAGCTCTGGATGTAACGATTAGCTGTGTAACGGTAAACCCCGACAAAAATGCTGAAAATAACAACGACCATTTTCATTTCAAAAACCGTGTGTTTCCAGCTTGATCATTATCTCCTGAAGTAGCCGTGCAGGCGCACTGTGTAGCCTTCACTTTCTGTTTAAACTTTATTGAGATTAGGAACTGAGTCATAGGGAGCAGATGGCCCAGTGGATTAGGTAGCGCACCATGAGGGTCGACTTTGAGCAGGTGGCCCGGGTTCGAGTCCAGCCTGTGGTCTGTTTCCCGCATGTCACGTCCCACTCCCTACCCTCTCCCCCTTTCCTGCTCTGTACATCGTCTTCCTGTATCCAATTAAAGGCATGAAAAGCCCAGAAAATATCTTTAGCAAAAAAAGAAAAGAAATTAAATCATGGTGAAAGGAGGAGACGACAGCGCTCAGGACACAGAAAGCGCCGGCGCCACGCACTTCGCTGCACTTAGCGTCCATTCTTTCAATCAGAGCATTCACACGAGCCACAGACAGCTGCTCGCGGCTCTGTCAAAAGTCCCGCGAGTCTATTTTTGCCAGAGTGCGCTGCAGAAACGCGCCAATCTCTACAAAGCAAATCGAACCCAACGGGGAAAAAAGACAGGAAAAACAAACACAGCATCCGGTCATTTATTAATAAAACACTGTGCTCTTGCTCCTGAGCTTAAATTTCATCCTTGTAAATCAAAGTTGCGTCACTCCCAGAGCCACCGAGTCAGCAGGTCGAAGACCCAGACGTAACCCGACATCATAAAATCGAGGAAAAGTTTATTTCGAATGTAGATAACTTCATAGGATTCAATACAACACAACAGACCGCATTAAAAATACCTCAATAATACGCAAAACAGTGATAATTTTGGTCACAACATCTGTGAAGACCATTACTTCCCTACTAAGCTCAACTGGACTATTACTGGTATCTATCAGGATTGTGAAAACACAGCTGCACAGACGCTGCACTTAGTTAAAAACACATTGCATAAAACATACCCTCAAACACAAAATATGACCATGCATTACAGAAGTAAACTGGATTATCTTCCTACATTCTGACCAGATTCTGCAGAATTTAAGGACGATGTTCCTCTGCAAAGAAACTATAAACTCACAACCTTAAAATCATTTTTCTAATTGCTCTTCCTGCTTCTTTCAGGATGTGAAATGTAGATTTTATTAACTCAACTGGCAAGGTCATGTGCATTATGCTTGTAAGACTCAGTGAGAAGCTGTAAGTGGTGACATAAATACAATTAAGGGAGGCGCTCGCTCACTCACTCACTCAGTGGAACGACTTCGCTGTAACTGACGTATGATGCACTTCTGTAATTGAATATAATAATATAGTACCCGCCATCACAATCCGGTGGAGGAACACTTGTAAATCTGAGGATGTTTAGGTTGTTCGAAACACTCCAGCCTTTGGCCAACATCCAGTCAGCAGTTCAGCTCTGAATCTGCTTCTCCGTGTTCACACTCAGAGGCTGCAGGGCCAGCGAGGTGCAACAGAATGATTAGTAAAACATGCCATCTTTAAATATTTCACACACCCAAGACCTCTCTGCTTGTTAAACCGAGCACAAGCTATGTTTTCGCTTAAGATGCTTCAGCCAGAAGTCAGAGAGAGTGCTTTTTTTTGCTGGGTATCTGATTGAAAAAGATCTGCAAAATACATCAAAGGAAAAAGGGGAAATCGCACAGAAGGACAAACACTACTTAATCTCGTTAAAGTGTGAGATGTGTGTTGAGGCACTGCGATACTTTCAGAGAGGGGAAATTTGTTTCAGATGGACTGCATTGATTTTAACCACTTTATAAGGTCGGTTACACTTTTATTCTCATTTAATAGTCGGCTAGAGAGTCAGTCTGCCATGCTCCCAGCTATTAATAACAAGATATAGTTACCACAAGGTTTTAAGCACAAGACTTTTAGTACAAAAGTGAATCCCTCCAAAGATGAGAAAACTGGAGAGCTCTGAAAAGATGCTCATTGTTGATGTGAAGCTGTTTTAATTCAAACGTTTTTACCCCTAACGAAATAATCTGAGCGAATGCTACCAGCCATGCTATGACAGAGTGTAAAAAAAAAGCCTTGATGACATCACTCATTGGTTTCAGATGTAGAGTTTTGAAGCAATCAACAGTTATGAGCATATTGAAAATGCTGATTCAATTTAACTTTCACTCGATCTGTCAGCAGGTAAAGAATTGGAGTTAAAAAAGTGTTATTTTCGGAGTTGTTAAACTTATGAGTTTTGTCACAGGTGACTTGACTGACAAGTTTGCTACGTGTAGCTGTCTATAGAGAGGCTAAATGTTCTCTTCAGAATCAAAATCATCTTTACTGCCAACTATCTTCAAGAAGCATACAGGGAATTTGACTTTGGATAAAAAACATATTTCTGAGTGAAGAATTATGTTTTCTAACAGATTTCAGTAGTTGACCAACATTTCAAAGTTTTTAGGTTCATTATTTTTTAGTATTTTTTATTTGAGCACCCAAAAATGTCAGGTGGCCCAACCAAATATATGAAAATATATTTATATGTTCCTGTTATTTTTTCTGTGTGAAATTATTGGTAAGTATCCCTCAAGTGTCTGTAGTGACTCATACATTTTCATTTTGTGTGTTTCATTTCTTTTATTTGTGAATAAGATAAATAAATTGATGTTAAAATAACATTTCACATTATTACATTGGTTGTACCACCTGACATGGAAATTGTTCCAGTCACCAATGAAGTGAAAAAAGCTTTTTTATCAGTATTTCAGAGAAATCTACAAACTTTTCCACTTGGTCACAAATGTCATTTGGGCTCCTCTGGCTGATGCAGTTTCCTGTTTGGACAAAATAAGAGAAGTGATTAAAATAAAAGTCTAATGTTACGGTTGCACCACCCTGACATTTGACAAGGTGAAAATTACAGGACAAAAGTTTTTTACATTTCTCAACAGCTTTAAAATTCTTTTTATTTGCAAAGAATGTTTTATTTAAAAAGGTTCAAGCATAAAATAATGCCACTGTGTTTTTAATTTCCATTTAAAGTAACTGACATTCATAAAAATCTCAAATTAATGACACCTATGAACAGTCCTGCCAACGTGGTGGACTGTAAAACCCCCAAACTCCTTGGTTTTGTGTTTTTTTGTACAATATAAAATTATGAAATTTCTACACAAGTTTATTGTGTCCAAAGTATCTTATTTCTTTATGTACACTACTTTATGAGTTAAGTACTACCTTCGAAATATTGCACTAGGACACAAAAAAAGGGACATCACGTCATTGACCCACATATTCAAGTCAAATAGTGCAATGAAAATGTGCAACAGAGAATGTGCAAGAATGTGCATGAGACTTGTCAGCGGGATGACATTTTCCAAAACATCGACAACAAGCTTGAAAACTCCATATGAATGAAACATTAAAAAGAAAAGAAAAACAAAACCATTTAAATAAGTTCTTAAATTAAAAGAATTAAAAATCCACACATGGAATCCAATACCCCCAATTAGTAGATCAAATACCATTAACCAAACAAAGTTCAAACAATATTTATGACAATCAAGAAGAACTAGAGGGGGGCCCTCGCATTTCCTTTCAGCAAATGCGGGATGCTGAAATGCTGAGCTTCACATCTCAACACTCTCACTTCTCCTTGCGGGAAAAGCCCAATGTTGAAATGCTGAGCCCCATTTCAACATTAAGCACTTCCTTCCAGCAAATGCTTAATGTTGAAATGCTAAGCCACAACCCCCTACCTTAACATCTCCATTGCTCCATTAAAGCAGCGCCAAACTAAGTGACCTGAACCAGCCCTATCTATTAAATCTCGGTCTTCAAGGGACAAGGAGGACAGCAGGAGAAGGTCATTTCAACAAAATTAAAAGCCAAATTCACCACACAGAACTAATGACGACGGACCAAGAGCTAAGAAACTTTTTGCTTGGAGGAAAAGGAAACATATTAAAAGGTACATTTGTAAAAATAAAAACACGAAATCCCGAAATGTGTTGTAATTTGAAAGAAATACAACACTGTTTTGAAAATAATCATCTCTTTTAAATTGGGTATGAAGCAGAAAAACAGCTCTAATATGAAACGTCTCGAGCAGACATGGAAGATTTAACACGTCTTGCAGGATGCATCACTAATGGTCGTTTACAGTCACCATTTGTTCCCCCAAGTAACGATCAAGTTCTGAGATTTACTCGGGCATGACTCATAAATCTGAATTTCGTGTTACCTGGTAAAAACTGGTGCAGCTTGTTATAGACGAGCAGACAGAACATGTGTTGAATCAGAGCGGAAAAGACTCATGTGGCTCTGTTCCTGTCTGTTCATGCTGTATGCAAAAAGCGGATGTTCATTTAATTATCCATGCAGTTGGCATGACTGAGCATCGGAAATGCACAGAGGGACTGTTGGTATTTTATTGGAGATGATTTAACGGCTCTTTGCTCCAGTCAGAAAAAAACAAGGGGTAAGGAAAAGATGTATGGGCTGCTCTGAGATGCACAAGGAATCACATTCATTACTGTTAACTTCTGCAGCATGGATAGATTTGCCAAATAGATTTTACTTAGAAAATTGGGAGATGGGTGGTAAAATATTCATATCTTTGTGCACAATAAGTTAATCTTGTGGTGTAAAATTCAGAAAATTTAGCCATAACAAGCTTGCAAAGTCAGAATAAATGGCATTTATTCAGGAATATCAACATTTAATTGCAGTCAAAGTGGCTTTAACGTTATCTTATCTGATGTCAATGTAACTTCGAGTCGAGTATTTCTTTGTCAGAGCTGAAAAACATTGAAAACCAGTGAATCCAGCAGGTGGAAATGTGCTGGAAGATCAAACAGATTTGCAGAATATCACAGAGCAGCATGATCTCAACACACTGCTTTGAGAAAACCCATCAACAGCAACAACAAACAGGAACTTTCTGCACTTTTGTGACTCAGCGGACCAAAGGAAAACATCCCATCACAGCGAGAGCTTTCCACCTGACTGCACAATTCTTCACTTACTCTCTTTTATCAGTGTTCTCAGTAAAACCAGCGCCAGCTTTTCTGTGTTGAATTCGCATGGTAGACCTCTTTTATTTGATTATCCTTGACAAAAACTTACATAAACACAGATTTGAGACTGTTATTTCAAAAACAAACTATTGGGAGCTGCAAGAACTTTTTTTTCTCGCTGAGAGCTGTGAGCACAGTATATACTGCAGAAAAATTTATTTGACATTTGTAGCAAATAAAAACAATGTTTGCCTCTTTTTTTTGTGTTCAGGAGGTCCAGAAAAGCCTGTTTATTTCCTTTTTAACTGAAGCCACATTCGTAAGAAACGTGTATTTGTGGGAGGAACAACAAAGCTGAGTTTGTGGTTTGTACCCATTAAAAATTTCCCAAATTTTCACTGCCAATTCCACAAATCTTATCCTGCCTTTAACTTGTTTGGTGTTATTTTAATGAAATTTGATGAAGTCTGAAGTAACGAGGCGTACGCCAACGTCTGAAAATGTATGTGGGTCAGTGACATGACGTCCCTTTTCCTTCCATCATGAATTGAGTATTTCATCACATGTATTTCTTTATTCTATGAAACCTGTGTTATTTGAACACATCTTTAAACTATTAAAATATAACATGTTTTTTTGTGTTTTGGTTCCTCAAACCCCCAAAATGTCAGGTGGTGCAACCGTCCTGACAAGTATCCACAGTAATTAAACTCTAAAAATTGAATGTCAGTTATTGTAAATGGAAATTAAAAATACAGTGGCATTATTTTATGCTTGAACCTTTTTAAATAAAACATTCTTTGCAAATAAAAATAATTTTAAAGCTTTTGAGAAATGTAAAAAACTTTTGTCTCGTAATTTTCACCATGTCAAATGTCAGGGTGGTGCAACCGTAACATTAGTCTTTTATTTTAAAGTGAAGAGAATAAAACAGGAAACAGGAAATTGCATCAGTCAGAGGAGCCCAAATGACATTTGTGACCAAGTGGAAAAGTTTGTAGATTTCTCTGAAATACTGATAAAAAAGGTTTTTTCACTTCATTGGTGACTGGAACAATTTCCATGTCAGGTGGTACAACCAATGTAATAATGTGAAATGTTATTTTAACATCAAATTATTTATCTTATTCACAAATAAAAGAAATGAAACACACAAAATGAAAATGTATGAGTCACTACAGACACTCGAGAGATACTTGCCAATAATTTCACACAGAAAAAATAACAGGAACATATCAATATATTTTCATATATTTGGTTGCGCCACCTGACATTTTTGGGTGCTCAAATTAAAAATACTAAAAAATAATGAACCTAAAAACTTTGAAATGTTGGTCAACTACTGAAATCTGTTAGAAAACATAATTCTTC
>RPOG01002743.1:22782-82435 GCA_008086565.1 Thalassoma bifasciatum
TTAAACTCTAAAAATTGAATGTCAGTTATTGTAAATGGAAATTAAAAATACAGTGGCATTATTTTATGCTTGAACCTTTTTAAATAAAACATTCTTTGCAAATAAAAAGAATTTTAAAGCTGTTGAGAAATGTAAAAAACTTTTGTCCTGTAATTTTCACCTTGTCAAATGTCAGGGTGGTGCAACCGTAACATTAGACTTTTATTTTAAAGTGAAGAGAATAAAACAGGAAACAGGAAACTGCATCAGCCAGAGGAGCCCAAATGACATTTGTGACCAAGTGGAAAAGTTTGTGGATTTCTCTGAAATACTGATAAAAAAGGTTTTTTCACTTCATTGGTGACTGGAACAATTTCCATGTCAGGTGGTACAACCAATGTAATAATGTGAAATGTTATTTTAACATCAAATTATTTATCTTATTCACAAATAAAAGAAATGAAACACACAAAATGAAAATGTATGAGTCACTACAGACACTCGAGAGATACTTGCCAATAATTTCACACAGAAAAAATAACAGGAACATATCAATATATTTTCATATATTTGGTTGCGCCACCTGACATTTTTGGGTGCTCAAATTAAAAATACTAAAAAATAATGAACCTAAAAACTTTGAAATGTTGGTCAACTACTGAAATCTGTTAGAAAACATAATTCTTCACCCAGAAATATGTTTTTATCCATTTTAAAGAACTTTTTAAAAATACGTTTTTAGACCCTCTTTTTGTCAATGACCCAAATATAAAATATGGACGTTGTCTCCACTATCAACTGATACAAGAAAATGAAGCTGATCGATTGGGGCCATACTGGATATGACACAGGCTTTGAACTTCCTTTCCAATTGGGCTTCTTTGAGTCCTTTATATAAGACCAGAATATGACATTTTAAATGAATTTGAGACTTTTTAAGACTTTTCAAGGATTCGCAGGAGCTGGGGCTGAACGATACAGACCAAATTTCATATATCAATATTTATGCCAGATATCTAGATATCAATGCGATGCAATATGACTCTGGGATTAAACTAAATATTTTTCAAAAAAATGAAAGTATCATAATATAACAGGATGTGGAAAATGGGGTTATTGATTAGAGCTCACTGTCAGTCATCAACATTAACAGAAAGTCACCAATAATCATGCGAATGACTGAGCTTTACATGCAGGGTGAGCTGGGAAAATCTACATCATTGATATCAGAATCAGAATCAACTTTAATGGCCAGGTATGAACATACAAGGAATTTGCTTTGGTATACTGTGCTCTCTTGTACAGGTAATAGTAAGGCATAAACAGGGAAAATAATAAAATTTAAAATTTTGCATATAGAATATAATCGACAGCTATAAACACAAAAATTGCAAATAGACAAGACCAATATTTACAGGCTCAAAAAAAAAAAAATGGTAATAGTGCAGTGGTGAGTAGTGCAAAGATGCAGATACGAAATGAGGTAGTTTAACAAAGTTGCGTAGTTGTAGTTAGATAAAAACAATAAATAATAAAAGAATGAACTTCCATATTGAGATATTAATATCTTGAATTTTCATATCTCGATACTGAAACGATAACTGCTAAAATACACCGCATCCGTCTGCGTTCAGTCTCCGCTGCGTCACAACAAAAAATCAATTAGGATTCACTCAAGTCAATGTGTCAACTCACACTGCATCCGTTCAGCTGCGTGCTGACGCAGCAATCCTATTTCTGCCGGACGACGCAGGTGTGATGCATAAATTCAGTGCAGGGACGATCGAGCGGGACAGGAAGTAGTGCCTGGAAACTATTGAAAAGAGACGGTGATTTTCAAAACAAAACAAACCGTGCCAAAATTAGATCGTATTTAGCTCGACTTGGAGGATAATAAAACAGAATGAGCGGAGAAACACAAGGATTCAATAGATTTACGGTTTTACCGTCCACTATGAATGAAGAGAGACTTATCTATAAAATGAGGAGCACGGGATCTCCTAGCTGTCGCGACACAACACGCAGCCGTTGTGAGTTGACAAACGCATCCATCACACACTGCAGCGTAGATGCACCGCAGACGAATGCGTGTATTTCCCCCGTAACGATATATCTTTTAACCTCAACAGGAACCTTGTATATACAGACTACGGTTGCCTCTGGATACCTATCAAACTTACTTTTTGTGCCACATTTGCTCATGTTTTCACCCTTTAACAAACTTTCCTGACTCCTGATTTGTGCCATTAACCTGTAGAGTGCAAATTTTTAGTTAGAACTTCTGCTGTGAAACTCTGCATACTATAAAAGACAGTAAAGAGAACCAGCAGGCTCTTACGCCTTTAAAAAATCTCTCCACAAAAAGGCCAACCAGAGGCTGACTCCTGGGCCTAAACCACAATCCGTCTCTCTGGGCCAAAGCTGCGAGTTGACCCACCAGAGACAATAATTGTACTCCTTCACGCTGCCAGCCTCCGTACACGCTGAGACCAAAGAGCCTCGGCCTCGCGATGTGGGCCGGCCCCGAGGTCAACTGTAGCCGTCTGGTTTAACCAGATTATGATTATGTCACACGAGAGATTACCCATCCGACACAGAGTCGCAGAGTCAGACACGTAGCGGTGTTACGAGGGCGCACACACATGCACAGCCATCTGTTATTCCCACAAACTACTGTACGCTCGCTGTGTGTGTGTGCGGCACACAAAGCCTGGTCTTAGAAAAAGAAGAGGGGAGGGGAAGGATGCTGTGTGAACTGCACAAACTGATAAGATCTCTGCTGAAAAATAGTTGTTTTTTTTTTCTTCCTCAATCTCTAGAGAAATACTTCCGTGAATAAAGGATAAATAGATCATAAGAAAAAAGGGCAAAGCTACAGAACGGCTTAAAAGAGGCGGATAAAGAAGCAGCTGATTCCAAAATGGAGACGTGAGAGCGAGAGGAGAGACGGGGTGAGAGTACAGGGGCAAATAAGGAGGAGGGTGAAAGAGGAGGCGAAAGTGTGACAGTAGCAGGGAGGGGGGCAGAGCAGCAGGAGGAGAAAAAGAAACACTAATTTGTTCTTCTCTTGTCTGTGTGGGCTCTCTCTCCCTCTCTCTCTCTCTCGCTCTCTCACCCTGGCCCTGTCGAATATTCACTTCTAATAGGAGAAGAAGGACAAGCACACACACACACACACACNTCATTATTACTCGCAAATGATCCGGAGGCACGTCGAAGGCTTCGCAGCAGCAAGAGAAGCCTGCTAATCTGAGCCGGCGGACGTCAAAGCGGAGAAAAGAAAAGAAAAAGCTGCCATGAAGCGATGATGCTCAGACAGCTGAATAATGACGGCTCTCACACAGGCCGAGGGTTAAAATCAGAGGGAGAGGTCGGAGCTTTGGCAGAAGCAGATGGCTGATTTAAAGCTTCAAGGTGGTAGAGAATGCACATCCCAGCCAGGTGTAAAAGACAGAGAGAAAAGCAGAGGAGGAGGTGGATGTGTAAAGCTGGAGTGACATGTTGGATTCACAGTCAGTAATGTTTGATGAACCTCGACTGCTGAGGGACACACAGGGACCCAGTCTGCTCCAGGCTGTTTGAATGTGTTTATAAGACACAGCAGATCAAGTTTGAGGAAGTTAAGTTATGACATTTTGTAGTGTTGTGGAGTACACTTACAAATGAGTTCAAGCAACTATGAATATAGTCAGTGTGAAATTATCACTCAGGTTGACCATAAGTGAGGAGGCAGTGTTGCCAACTCCTCAACAAGGAAAGTAGCTATTGGCTGCCCCAAAAGTTGCTAGAAGTCGCTAGATAATAAACTTAATAAACTAGATGACGTCATCACCTAATTTGCATAATCAGGCATTGGAACGTTATTGTAAGGAACTCTGTAGGAGAAAGGAATAATGTCCTGGAAGAGACGAAAGTGTATAATAAACGTCCTAAATGTTTAGAACTACAAATTAGATTTTTATTGGATTCCTTCTTCAGTGTCATTCCAAATGAGTGATTAAAAAGTCGTATTTTTTTAAAAGAAAAGTCGAAACTATGACTTTATTATAAAGTCTTGACTCAATATGGGTAAAAAAAAAAAAAAATTAAATCCTGTTTTTAATTTTCTGTATTTTTAACCAGCAGAATTTGGCTTTTATATTCATCTCTGTGTCTGTCAGCTTAATTAAAATTTAATCTGTTTATTTTTTCACATTTCTTACTCATTTTCAGTGTCTTTTCTTTTGAGAAAAATAGGTGATGTTTCTCTGCATTATAAGACCAAAAAAGTTCCTGTTTTACAGTGTTTCTTCCCATTTTTAATTTTATTGTCTGGAGACGATAAGATATATTTTTATTATTTTGAAGGTTGGGCGCAGAGGAGACTACCAGGCTCTTCAGAAACAATTTGGAATACGTAAAAGGGGATTTTTTAAAAGTCAAGGTAGTTTTCAAGACTGCATATTGCTAGTGAATTTATTTCCCGCCCCAGCGTGCGGCTGTGACTGGTTTTGAACGAGCGCTTTAAAGCAGCAGCCGCTCTAATATCTTCCTGGTCCTGTGTACCTGTGAGCTACTTTCACCTCTGCTTCCAGCGCTGTCAACCAGCGGCAGTTTAGCGCATGCGCGGTCTCCTCTCCTCTGACTGCAGCTGCGACTGCTGCGAGAGTCGAGACCGACCGCCGCAAATGCTTTAAGACGAGGGAGGGGCTCACGGCAGGACCCGCTGCTCGATGAGGATGGTGACTGCAGAATGATACACGCTTTCACGTCAGTCGCTAAACACCAGAAAAGTCGCCTATGACACCAGAAAAAGTCGCAAGATTTGTCGCTAGTCGCTTTTGGCATAAAAAAGTCGCCAAGGGGTCTGGAAAGTCGCCAGATTTAGCAAGAAAGTCGCTGAGTTGGCAACAGTGTGAGGAGGGCAGGAAGTGGACATGACACCCTGCTGTATACCAATAAATGATGAGGTTGAGACCGAGCGGCAACCTCCGGTCTGAAAAAATGAAACAATGCTGAAGTTTAAAAAAACTGCTGTTCCTCCAGTGACCGCTTGAGGCTGGCTCCAGAAGTACCGGAAATCACGTACAAATGAACGGGGGGGGGGGAAATGCCGCTTTCAGAGCCTAAATTAGCATATTTAAAGCCTGGTACAAAAACTGTCTCCCATCTGGGTCGCTAATTTCACTAAGATAAAATGTCTACCTAATGAAATAAAGGCAGTGTTTGAGACAAATAGTTGAAATTTTGATATAAAAAGTCAAAACTCTAAGATTTAAGTCAAAATTATACGAAATTGATACAAAATTATGGGATTTAAGGCAAAAAAAAAAATTAAAAAGAAGAGTTTTAGCTAAATTGATAACCCTGAGTCTAACACCTATTCCTATTTCAAAACCAGACTTTTAAATTGTATTTTTAGTTATAAAAACTGAAGAACAAAGAGAGCTATCTTTGACTGTCAACTTTAAAAATTAAGTCGTGCAATATATTCTTAATTGTGTCAAGTTCAATAAAACAAAATAAAAAAAATGTAGAACAGAATTCAACAATCCAAAGGAAAAAAGGATTTTTCCCAATGGTCGTAAACTCAAGACAGGTGTGTTTGAAACAGCTGATATAACAGATCCTGGGTCAGTCAGGAGCAAAAAAAAACAAAAAAAAATCGCAGCTTTAGATTTCGATCAGAAAACGATAAAGTGTTCAGCCCTAACAGAGGCCCAACATCTAGACAAGATAAGAAAGCAGCATTTAGCAAGTTACAACGGCAAGGAAAAACTTCCTTCAGACGGAACCAGACTCAGAGAGGGAGAGAGAGAAATACAACTACGAAGTGTTTTTCCCGTGCAGATGGCTAAAAAAAGACGCCGCACAAGAGAACGTGTGCGTCTTTTATATTTGTTTTTCCGTCCATTCCCAAACAGCAAGGGGCGGTGTATCACAAACACAAGTCTACCAGAGCATTTAACTAGAGTAGAGGAAATCTGCCTTTGTTTACACTGTTTACAACATTATTTTCTCGCCTATTCCTCTTCTCTGCAGATTGAGACCATTGACTGTATATAGAATGGACAGCGTGGCTCCGCCTGTCACTGTTCTATGTTTTTGAAGCCAAAAAACCCCGTTTCTCTAGCCGCCATTGTGCAGCCAGAGTCTGCGCAGTAGAGAATTTCCGGTGGAGCCAAGTAAAAAGAGAAATAAAAATATTTATTTCTTCTTCTTCAGAAGGTTTAGTCTCCTTTTGGTTCTTTCCCAAAGTTTCTTATATCCCCAATAAAAACTACTCACGAACGGCAGCTGTCAACTATCGTAAAACGAAACTTATATCGCGGTTTTTAACGTCCAATAACTAATGAGAAACTAACTTCTCAGAAAAAAAAAACACCTGAACACCATGCAGCCAGATGACATCGTCATACTACCTTAGCGTAAAGATGAGAGAAACGTTTCTACCAGGTATCGTAATTTTTTAAAGTTTTCCCGGCTCATATCTGGAATACATGGGGAGGCGGGGCTTATGACCTATACTGCAGCCAGACACCAGGGGGCGGGGCTTATGACCTATACTGCAGCCAGACACCAGGGGGCGGGGCATCTGCTGGAGGCTTCAGTTTGAGCCGAACGTCGTTACGTCCACTCATTATACAGTCTATGATTGTGACCACATGGATTAGTCATCACAGAGTTATCACTGCAATCTCTGTGTGATGAATCAATTAAATGCCTGTATTTTCGCGCTTTAGGGACCAGGACAGGGACGCTAAAATGACCCATTCGTCCACGTTGGGCGGAGCGGCTTCCATAACAGTGCATTATGCCTAATGGCACCATTTGTGTGATGACTGGACTTGCAGATAGACCCAGGTGGCTAATGCCAACATGGCTGAAAATAAAAAGAAATTTCCAGCACTGTAGCTGGTATCATTTCTTGTAAATAGCTTATAACCTATTTTAATGTGTTTCTTAATGCATCTTGTGACCTGCTGCTCAAAGCTTCAGGCAGTAAAACCTGGACTGTATTAACAAGAATCACATCTCTTTTTTAAAGATAGGTAAAAATTACTGAACACACAAATGTATTTGGTATATGAGGAGTATATGTAGTTGATTTAGTATTCCATTAATTAAGACTCAATTTTTTGTGACAACTAGTAATGACTGAAATAAATTAAATCAATTAAACCACAGCAGTCTTGGTTGTGTATGTCAACACTGTGAAGCAGCTTAAGGTGGTGGGTGTGCAGCTCTGTTTGGTTTACAGGTGGATAATACTGGCTGGATAACACAGAGTCAGTGGGGAATAAGAAAGAAGGTTTATGGGTAAATAATCTGCTGGAGTCAGCCAGTGAGGGAAGCCCCTAAATCCCTTGCTGTACACAGACTGGAAGAGCAGATGGGGTCTGAGCGATATCAACTAATGATGTCTGAGGGAACGGTGGTGAACAGATACAGCCCACTGAATCTCTACCTACGACTGATCTCTGAGGGATTCATCTGAAATCCATGAAAACATGGAAAACTACACGGGTTATCTGCCTCTGAGCACCAGCTGGGTTTTTCAAGGCGGCTGTGGCTCAGGCTGAGTCTCTCAAAGACAACTCAGGCAGTCACATGCCGAAGTGTCCTTGGGCAAAACCCTTATGGGGGGTTGGGGGTCAACTTTTTAATTCTTCCCTTTGTTTGAATTTCCCTGCCATTTGTGAACTGAATCTTGCGAAGGCTTGATTTAAAGGCATAAAAAGCACTAAACATGCTGTCTCACAAGGACAATCTTGTTATTTTAGCCAATTAATGGAATTTTTACACAAATTGGACCAATTAAAATAATCCTCATAAGAGTGAAAGGCAATGGAGTCCCAGTTTGGCTCTACCACCACATTACCCTTTTTGTTACATACTGATCCATATCGTGGCATAAGAATGTGATCTTGTGTTGTGTCCTGGTATCAGTTATTGGTTGGATACAAACTTAAAAAAGCTGGGACAGATATCAAAGAACAAAGGCAAATCTCAAAGTTACCATAAATCGTTTCCCGTTTCCCTCTTATACAAAGGATCAGAGATTGTTAAATTAAAAACTGGCAATTAGGGCTAGGCAATTAATCGCAAATAAGATTAAATCTCAATATGGCCTGTTGCAGTATTGTAACTGCAGACGGTTAATCTGAAATATGTTGGTATAGCAGGTAAAACGTGTTTTTAGAGTAGTTGTTTCATCTTCTACACCAGGGGTTCCCAAACTTTTCTGCCTGTGACCCCAAGAATAGCAGCGTTAGAGACTGGTGACCCCCTGCTGTGGTACGACACTAATGGGACAATCCAAAAACAGACATAAACAAACAAAAAAACCCTGAGGATACTTAATTTAACTCATCAATAGAAAATTTACAGACTAATGTGCACTTTGCTGTGTTCACTGCATCAAACTTCAACAAAGAAATGTGAAAAACAGATAAAACATTTTCTGTTTGCATGATTTTATATTATCTTTAACCCCAATTTTTGCTTTTATTCTTACAATAATGGATAAAATGTGGAATTGTTCACAGGTTTTCGATTTTGGGACACATTTCACGACCCCCTATCGATGTCTCGCGACCCCCCAAAGGGTCCCGACCCCCACTTTGGAAACAACTGCTCTACACTGGTGTTACTCAACCCTGCTCAACCCAACTAGATAAACTAGTGAAAACTATCTTCGCGAATGAAAAGTAGCAATAAAAAAAAAAGTTAAAGGTGGAAAATGGTCATACAGCAGATAAAAAATGTCTAGAATGTTGGAAGAAAATTAAAAAAAATAGTCAGCAAGTAGCAAAAAAGGGACGAAAGTGGCCAACAAAGAGCATGAAGCAACAAAAATTGGCAAGAAAATTGGAAAAACTTGGAAAATTGTCGCAAGGTAGCAAAAATGGGTGAAAACTGGGGGAAAAAATGGGAGAAACCTATCCCAAGGCCTGATATTTCTGCTTAAAATCTCATTTTTTATTGCTCTCATTTAATGTTCTGACTTTCTAAGACACTGAATTTTAGGTTTTCATTGTCTTGAAGCCATAAAATTACCATCCTCTTAAATGTAACGATTGACAACACATATGATGGGGAACCTAAAAATAATCACACCACAAAACACAATTGCAGTGTAGGGAAAAATACACCATTTTTGCTTTTGAAGTGATGTGCCGGTGTCAAATATGAGCCAAATTTCTACGAATTTTGAATTAAATGTTAAATCAATACAACATACAAGTTCTCCTTGGGTAACAATCACCCCAAATTGGGCGAAGCTTATAGCGCAAATGGAGCAAATTTTACACACAACTTAGCGACATAGTGCTCTTCAGTAAATCACTAGCATTACAACGGCCAATCAGGAAGCAGATCCTCAAATGTCAAATGAACCAATGATTGACCAGAAGGTTTTCAGAGGCTCAACGTAGTAAAAAAGCTCAAAGTTGTTTTGTTCAAAACAGAGCAAGGCAACATTTTATGGACACCCTTCTCACAAGTTTCGCGTCAAAATAAGACGCAAATAAAGCAAGTAAGAAAAAACTATTCTCATGTTCTGGTTCTGATGAAGACATAACATAGCAATTCCCAACAATTGGTAGAATGACTTTGCCCTACTATTTTAAACTTTAAACAACATATAGCAGTCCTGTTCTAAAAATGCACTGTAAAAGAGACTTTTGGGGTTGATATAATATAACTTAATTTGTACTCCAAGGCAGAATGCATACATTTTTAGCTTACATGTGATTTGTGGCATAATACCAGGTTGTAAATGTCAGCTGCTTCCAAAGTTTGTTCTGAGCATTAAATTCTTAGTAGTGTGTTTGTTTCCTTTCCAAGAATTTGTGCTCTGAACTTCTTTTCCAGGCTGCACATTTATATATGTACATTTTCCTTTTTATACCTGGCAAAGTTCATCACTGAGATCATAAAACCTGTGTCAAAGCATCATTTCCTTCCTTTTTTTTTGTAACCACTTCATTTCCACTTGTGCAGCCAAAGACCTGACCGAGCACAGACCGGTGAATCAATAGTAAGTAAAAGGGTGTACACATAACAAACCGCCGAGACACACACTCACACACACACACACAGCTGATGCTAAGGAGCTGGTATTTGCTGGTGCTGGAGACTGGTTGGAAACCTTGCCTGTTTCAAATGACACCTGGAGGATTTGTGGGTCTGGTCTGGTGCCAAGTCTAGATCTGGTTGGCGTGAGAAATGTAAATCCAGCAAGGGTGAGAATTAGCTCGACCGCATTTGTATGTAGCAGCTCTCTGAGACTCTATAAAAACCAGATATCCATCTCTGCCTTTGAAACTAGAGGTGCTCTCCTCTGCCCTGTAAGGAGAGCAGTAGTAAATCCCTGCTTGTTTTCTTCTCATTAAAAAAATGTTGAGTTTTCTTCCAGGTTTTACTAATGTTTGGCAAGTTTCAAATTTTCACAACTGTGCCTGTAGCTTATATTACAGAAATATCTCACTCTTTTTAAAGACTAATCATTTCCACTTTGAAACTACTTACACAGAATTAACGAGGCCAAACGTAAGCTTTTTCAAAATCTATTACAAGTCATTCATGTATGAAACCCTAATCTGCTTAAAAAAGAAATAAAAAATACAGTTTTACTCATTACAGATGTCCTTTTTTTGATAAACCTTTTTCATTTGGATTGTTGAATGTTTTTTTTTTTTTTTTATTTAACTTTGTTCTTTTAACTGTTTTGTATTTCTTTCTGCTTTTTGACCATTTTTGCCCCCTTAAACTTATCTTTATTGGCACTTCTTGCTGTTTTTACCATTCTTCTAGAGTACAAAGCAGGGGTCCTCTAACTTTTTTTCTTTGAGGGCCACATAACTTTGCCAGGGTCTGAATATAATGTGAAAATAAAAATCTAGAGTTACTACTGGTATCATTGCAGGGTGGGATTTTATCTTGCTACACTCACTGACTCTAGATTAGTTTCGGGATATTTGTTAATAATGCATAATGCTGGATAATTTTACAAATTCTTAATACACTTTAGCCTTACATGTATGCATTACTTCACTAGAGAAATACGTGGCTTATTTAAGAGCATTATTAGTTCCATGATTACATTTTTTGAGACTGATTACTTTCATGAAAGACTGAAAAGTAGGCTTTTTTTACAGCAAAAAAAATTACAATTTCTGCTGGTTGATGCTTTCAAGAAGGAACGTTCCATGTGTTTGTGAAAAAGTAGCAAAGTTATTAATTAAATAACTGATAACATTGAAAGTTGTTAGCAGCTAAGGAATATTTCATTGAAAAAACCAGACTTTTACAGGTCTATGATAAGAAGTAAATCAATTTTCTTTGTAAAAAAGAGATTTTTGGAATTGTTTTGAGGGCCAGGTCAAATATGGGGAGAGGCCGCATCTGGCCCGCAGGCCGTAGTTTGGGGACCATTGGCATAAAACATCCACTGCAAAAAAAATGATCTTGGTATTCTAACACATTTAAAGTTTAACAAATATTGCACAGTCTGCGATTAGAATATTGCAGCCGGCCATATAACGCTTTGATATAATTTGGGATTAATTGCCCAGTCCAAACGCATATTGTGCAAATTTGTACAAACTACACATGGGATTAAGCAGATCAAATATGTGAGTGGTGCAAATTCCTGTCACTCCATTCTAGTTTATTCATAAGATTTAAAATATCCGCAACGAGAGCCAATGAGCATCAAATGTTTGGTCCTTGTAAATGCATTATGAGTACAAAGTCTTGAACCCTTAACGTAAGTGTATAAAGACTCTTAACACAAATGTTAACTGGTCCTTCCACCTTCAGCTCTGCACGTCTCTCAATGACAGTGAAGCAGAGCCGTTACACTCTCAGTCGTTTTTTAATAAGTTGTTTCAGTCGACAAAGCTCCACTCCATAGCTCCGATGTAAAAATGAACTGCTGTCAGTATCAGCACAGCAGGCAATCCAAACACAAGCGAGAGCAACACCTCCTCACTGTCCTAACAGAAAACAGCAGATGTGACACAACAACAAAACATCCTGAGACAGTGCAGGGAACAAGACTTTTAACTCTAACTACACCACACTCAATCACTCTCCGTCAACTGAAAAAAACTCTCATCAAAAAATAGCATCAGGTTAAGAGTATCTCACAGATGAAACACATTCCCAAAGCGTTTTGGCGCATCATGGAGGTAATTTGCTTTTATCTGAACTGTAAAGTGAGGAACACCTCTGCTTTAGCATTTAAATTGGATGTTTTTTAGGTAATGGCAACAACACAGCCGTTTCCAATCCATCATACTGGCAGGCAGAGGAGAGACTGTGGGTACAGTCAGCTTAAAGGAGATAAATTGAAACCATCCACATATTGTTGTTCTCTCTTTCTGTTGTGTTTCAATTGATTTACATTTCACTGAGCTGCTTTGCGGCTGAGGTTAAGACTTCATGAGTGTCCTGGGCTGAAGCCTCCAAAAGATGCATTTTGAGAGCTCAAGGTTGAGTCATTTTGACGAACATAACTGAGTGTTGTGGCTTTCAGTTCTGAAAACTTTTGAAGAAAAATCTATCTTAAGAATCCAGAAACTCAATTCAAGTGAGTTGGGGAACTTAAAAACAGAGAAGGAATACATTCTCAATGGCGCTGCTGATCTTAATTGCCATTTTAATTGACTCATGGTGACTTTTTTTACCCCCTCAGTGCTATTCACTGTTAGCAACAGGCTACTATCTGGCTGTACTCCCATACTTTTCCAATTGCAAGTTTTCTGCCTTTTTCTTTCAATGGGAAAAACACGTACGTTAATGACATGCTTCTGTGTTAAATGTCAGCAACTGTGACACCAGGTGTATGACTATGGGTCAGTGAGACCTTGGTGTTTGAGGTTCATTCTTCCAAAGTGTCATGAACAAATGATGGAGACCCAAATAGACTGACCTCATCATTTCAGCAAATCTTGTGAAAATCTCAGTCTAGAGATAGATTAAGGGATTTCTACAACATATGAATATGAAGTTCTTGGAAAATCTGAATTTGTTTAGTGTTGACATCCAGAATTGTTGCTTCAATATCTATATCTAAGACCCCATCCACACGAGGACAAAACGAGGTCAAAACGCATACGTTTTTTGCAGAATCTGCATATCATCCATACCAAGACGGTGTTTTGTGGGTCTGTAAACAATCATTTCTGAAATCAGGTTCCAAAGTGGGAAGATTTAGAAACGCTGTATAAGCGGCTCCGTGTAAACTGGCTCTCCGCAACTTTTCAGATATGATGACGTCATATTTTTACATCGTCATTAATATGCATGTGCCCCAAGCGGCACTATGGCAACAACAACAACAACAATGGCGGTGTACTATGTAGCATATGTGTTGATGAAGCTGGTGACCCTGCTATCGCTTTTGCAGCAAAATTTCCATCTTCTCAACCACCACAGAGTTAAACAAACAATCACCCCTGTTTACAATCTCTGTTTACAACTTTTGCCAAAAGTATTCGTGCCCACTGTTTTTTCTTCTGTCTCCGCTTGTTTCCCTCATATCGTCACAGCGCCCCTAGAGGCCTGGCAAGTGTTTTACAGCGTCTTCATGCGTATCGAGTGCATTCATATAGACGCACACATTTTCTGAGACGCCTTCATCTTTATGACGATCGTTTTGGAAACCGTTAAGCGTTTTGACTTTGTGTGGATGGGGCCTAAGATATAGGGACTAGCAGTATGTGTCATAGCAATGGGTATTGAGAAACGTTTCCTGTTAAGAATTGATATTTCAACAAGAACTGTTGAGTTCGTACTAACATATGTTCAGAGATCTAGTATCCAGTGACTTTTATACTTAGTTTTTTTGGTTAAAACTCAGTAAACTGTTGACAAAACCTGTAAAGCTACCTTTAGTGCACTGAAAATTCACATGAGGAATCAATAAGGGGATTGATAAAGACTCATATTGATAAGTGGAATTGGTAATGGTATTGGCATCGATAAAATCTTATTAATACTAGAGATGTTCCAATACCATTTTTTCCATTTTGATACAGATTCCGATTCTTATTATCATTGTGGTAAGGCCTGGCTCAGGTTAAATCCTTTATAAAATGTGAATAAATACAGGACATTAAAGCCAATTATAACAGTATAGTGGTATCCAGTGGGAAATATTGCCACTGAAATGGTTGCGCTAGTTAGCTTAGCTCCAAGTCTAGCGTCAATCAGTGTGTCAGTGTGCCAGAGTTTAACAGAGCTAAACACTGGACTCCAGTAGTCGCCAATACTAATACCAATACCAGCATTTTGGGCAGTATCGGAGCAATTTCCGATACTGGTACTGGTATGGGAACAACTCTAATCAATATCCTAATATGTCCTGTCAGAAAATGCCAAACTGCAATGGCCCATCAGGACAACAAAGAATTTCAATTTTAAACAGTGATAGTAAAGTAGAACTGGGAATTAACAGAGCAGACAGCTCTGACGGGTTTATCTCCAGTTGGACTGAGTGTTACTTTGATAAGATTAAAGTATCAGTGAACAAGGAGCTTATCTCCAGCTTTCAAGGCTTCGCAGGTCAACAGAGTTAAGATCAGACTCTTTGAAGCATTGGAAAACAAAACTATAGATGATTCTCGTGGTAGTTTGGAAGTAACATCCTCCATCGCTCAATACCAGTTACACCCAACGACCTAAAACGTAGCTACAAAAGAAGCGTCTTCCCGTTAGAGAGTCCAGCTTTTTGTGTTGTTTTCCTTTGACTCTTTATTTAAGTGCTAGTCGCCGCTGCCTGCTGGTATCTTGGCTGCGGCTGTCAACGCACTTGAGTGCCAGCTGCAGGTAGAATCAGCTGAGCCTAGCAACCACTGAGCCGTGTAAGAACATCAGGGAAGGATCACAAACCTCAAACAAACACTTAAGCACACATGTGAGTCACACAAGGAACCTTGTCTCATTACTACTTCACCTGACGTCTGAGTGGCACAACTTGCACACGGCTTCTCAACTGATTCACCGCAGTACAGTTCAAAGCATAAAGCTTGTTAGTCCAATACACCACCCAGTGAATTAAATCATTCTTATTCAAGGCAAAGAAAAAGCCTTGAGGCAGAACTAATGAGTTTTACTCCTTTGTATACGAGCATGTGTTAATACTAAAACACTGATATGCTTTTCATCCATTCAGAGAAAGCTGAAAAGCTGGTTTTCGTTCCATTTATTCATTCCGAGGGCAGTTGAATTCTTCACTTGTTAATCTATATTCACAAGTTTGTCATGTACAATGATATCCTCAGCCAACCAAGCAACTTGGCAAGTAAAATTTAAGACTTTTTAAGACCTTTTTAAGGCCACTTTGAATGAAGTTTAAGACCAAAAACACATAAATGTGGTCGATGGTTTGGGGGTCCTACTAGATCAAGTTTATTTTTCAACTGTTTATTGAACAGAAAGTTGCTTCATTGGTTAATATCTGCATGGAGAAGTGCAAACAGTGACCTGTAGTCATAGACTGCCTCGCGAGGATGCAGATAAATTATATCAGCAGCTTGTAAGACAGTTTTTACTCTACATCTGCTTCATGAAAAGTCCCACAAAAATTTAAATCAATGAAACATTAACAAATCCGGCCTTGACAAATTTAAGACCTATGAGTAATTTATTTAAGACCAAATTACAAAATTTCAATGAATTTGAGACTTTTTAATACATGGATTTGAGATTTTTTAAGACTTTTCAAGGATGTGTAGGAACCATAGACTGTATAATGAGTGGACGTAACGACGTTCGGCTCAAACTGAAGCCTCCAGCAGATGCCCCGCCCCCTGGTGTCTGGCTGCAGTATAGGTCATAAGCCCCGCCTCCCCATGTATTCCAGACATGAGCCGGGAAAACTTTAAAAAATCACGATACCTCGTAGAAACGTTTCTCTCATCCTTACGCTAAGGTAGTATGACGATATCATTTAGCTGCATGGTGTTCAGGTGTTTTTTTTCGGAGAAGTTCGTTTCTCATTAGTTATTAGACATTAAAAACTGCGATATAAGTTTCGTTTTACGATAGTTGACAGCTGCCGTTTGTGAGTAGTTTTTATCAGGGATATAAGAAACTTCATGAAAGAGAGCCAAAAGGAGACTAAACCTTCTGAAGAAGAAGAAATAAATATTTTTATTTTACTTTTTCACTTGACTCCACCGGAAATTCTCTACTGCGCAGACTCTGGCTGCACAATGGCGGCTTGAGAAACGGGATTTTTTGGCTTCAAAATCGTAGAACGTTGTCAGGCGGAGCCACGCTGTCCATTCTATATACAGTCAATGGTAGGAACCCTGGCTTTATTAAGCAAGCTTGAGACCTCTCATTCCACTATTATTCAAATTAGCAATAAATCTCGTGACTTTTCTCTGGAGTTTTGAGACTCTGACGTGAAAGCCCCCTGAACTAGAGCTGCACGATATGACCCAAAGTTAATACCTCAATATTTTTCCAGCTATATTTTGAATCCTATCTTAAAGCCCAGATTCTGTGCAGCAATACTGCATAGATTCTCTGGCTCCTTTTGATAAATCAGGGGGAAAAATGCTTTTAAAAAATGCTGCCAGACCTCTTTTCAGCAGCCTGCACTTAAGTAAACAAATTCAGCTCGGCTGTACTGTACAGAGATCTTGTTTTTTTAAGCTCGACCGGAGTTAACCTACGCCAAATATGTGACAGTTAGACAACAGGTTCGAGAACAAAAACGCTGCTAATTACACAACAGGAAACCACATCACAGGAAAGCTTTGAAGCAGCTGCTGTAGAGTGACAGGATGGTTTTAGAAAGTGAGAGCAGAAGACAGAAGTGACATTTAAAACTTGAGAATGATTGGTTCTTTCTGCAGGAAATATCACACAAACTAACCTATCTCTGATTAAGTGATTTCATTTTAATCATATTCTGATTGCAATACTCGTCCTGAAATGTATGGCTTTGTGATTAAAAATACCTCAGAGCAGAAATAAGGACAAGTATTTGGATTTCCTTTGACTTCCTCTGAATGTGCTGAAAACCACCAAAGGCTGGACAACAATATGAACAGGAAATATTGTTCTTTCTCCAGCCCCCCTCTTTGAATCAAGGTCACTGCGTAATAGGCTGTGACAAATGTCAAACACATTACATAATCTCCCAGGCTGGTCCATTATAGTCATATAGCTCAGCCCTGAACACCTCAGGGACTATTGTATGGCCACGTCTATAACAAAGAGCCTTGGCTCACTCTGCACAATTTGATTTATCATCTCAACAGCATAATTTAGTAGCTTTATGATTATATTAATAGAGACACTCAATGCCCTGAGTACACTGCCACAAAGCACATTTACTCTGAGCCATATGGAAAAGCTATTCGCTTCTCAAAACAACAGCCGCCTGAACCCAATTTTCCTCATAACACACATTATTTATTCACAAGCACCTATTATCACCTTTAAAAACAGCCTGTGAGTATGCTTGCATAAACAGCTATAAAAGGCTTCACAGTCTTTGTGCTTATGGGGGGAGAGAGAGCGCAGTGAGCAGAGCAATTTAAGTGACAGAATAGGGAGGGAGGGGGGAATTCATCATCTCTGCCGACCCTCGGTGTCATCTGAAAGGTTTCCAACAATGACATGTTCTTCCCATCAGCCACCTTTGCGAAGTTATGCAAGAAACGCTGCTGAATGTCAGCTTCAAATTGTTCTAAAGCCTGAGGCAAAGATAGGCTGAGGTATTATAGATGAATATTTATTACCTCCCTGTACAAACAGAAATAAAAACTGTGTAGACATTTAGGAACTCAGGGATATCTCGTCTTTGGCTGTAGACCAGCTGGAAACAACATTCCAGTTAAGACAAATATCCCATCCAGAAATCTGATGGCAGCTCCTCACAATGGGTTCGAACAAAATCCTGTTTCCTGCTGCAAAGTAAAGACGTATGAATGTGATGTTTGCATATCATGAACTAAATCTCAGATGACCTGTAAATGTCAAACCTAAGGAAACTAATAACGGGAAAGGAATTTTGAGCTAACCTTGGTTGACAAGATCTACCACAGTCGAATCTACAGTCTGATCAAAGTTTAAAAAAAACAGTGCAATGCAAATTTTTACAGTAGATGTTTCATGTTCTACACCAATTACTCAACCCTGCTCAACCAAAGAGCCAAATTTTTGAAAATTACCTCTGTAACAGAAACTATCTAAGTACTGAACAGTGGCAAAACCATAAAGAGTAGCAATAACAGTAAGTCTAAGGTGGCAAATATGGTCAAAAACGTATGAAAATAGCAAGAAAATAGTCAAAAAATGGTCTAAAAGTGACAAAAAAAGACACTAAAGTGACCATTAGTAGCAACTAATATTTTAGGGGTTGTTGTCATGCTGTAACTAATGTCAGTGTTCATTTCCAAAGGTACATTTGCTTAACAACACATAAAACAGGGAACCTCAAAGTTATTGCACAATGAATAGCAATTGCTATATAGGGAAAAGTAATCGCAGTTAGGTTGTTTTTGTAAATCGTTCAGTCCAGTTTCTCATACAGTTTTCTGAATCTGTAAGCGAGGTTCATAATCTGTGCCATGTCTTTCGTAAACTGAGCGTGCATTCTGAGACCAATGCCCTGCCGCAAGAAATGAAGCTGATGGGAAAGTGATACAAACTGCAATACCTCAGTTGTCCACTTGAGGCTGATGCTGAAACGCACCAATTAAAAAATATGATTTCTATGGGAAAAAAAGAAAACATGTTTTCAGACTGGTAGAAAAAAAAAAAAAAAAGACTTCTAAAATGGCTTCAGAGGACCAAAACTCTGTACCACAAACAAATCAATGATGCCGCAGAAATTACATCTATTTATTATAGTTAGTCATGTATTTATTAGGGATGCAAGACATTTATAGGTGCATATCGGTATCAGCCAATATTGGCATAGAAATGAAGTATGGGTTATGGGCAGATATGAATTGATTAAATGCCGGACCTAGGCACCACAACCCTGGTGCAAAGAGGACATGCATAGCACAACGTGTGCACAAAGGTTGTTCAAAATGTTGGCACATCAGATATTGGCCAAAAATCCAGAATCCTGCATCCCCAGTATATATCAATTTAAATGATTGTAAAAGTTGGCATCACCGTAACTGACAAAATAATCAACTAAACTACATTCAAGTGCAGAGGTCACAACTCCCAACTAGCAGCACTTCTCCAGACAAAAGAATCAACTGCTTCCAACAGAGAACGCCATGATTACGAATCTGTTCCCACAGATTACCAATCTTTGAACGCGGATTGCAAATTGCTAGGCCCTTATTTTGAGCAGGACATAAAGATCTGGATCTTCTTCACTTTCACCTAACATGTTCTTTCCCTTGGATGTATTCAAGAATGCTGCACCTCTAGTATTTCAAAATCCAAGTTGGGCAATCAGAGTGGGTCGAAATCGAAACGATGGACCTTCTGCAAGAGTCTGACTCATGGAAGAATCTATTTTGGGGACTGGAACATATTCACCAAAAACCCTTCATTCAAGAGCCTGGATCATGGTTTAAGGACCCTCTCTCCTTCCTCGGGGGACATCTATGGGATTCTTTGATTCTCCAATAAATGTCTCCATGGTATTTTTTCACCAACAACCTTCCTGGTCAAGTTTTTATCCTTTTCTTGGACGGATCAGCTACCTTGACTTTCTTTCTCAGAGCCTTAATGTGAACCAAACTGGGTTCATCCCCCTTTCAGATTGGCAGTTGTTATTCTTGACTTTGTGCCACAGGATTTGATACAGAGGGTGGCTGTTCAAGCTCGATCTAACCCTGATCAAACATCGGACTCAGGGTAAAACAGATGATCCATTGGATGAATCCATACTCAAGTGGTATCCTGGGATTCCAGAATCGTTTGGTAAATCAAGATTGTTTTGAGTCCATGAGGAACTATCTGACAATTGGTTTGGAGTTCAGATAAAACTCTGTTAACCAGAGAGCCCAAAGTCAGGGTAGAGCTTAGCAGGGATGCATCATCTCAACACAGGTCCTGAAAAGCTTTGGTTGAATATAACACAGAGATTTTTATAAGCAAAGCCAAATGGGAAATCCAAGATCTCTTTCAAGTGAAGAATGGGGCATAGTCTCATGTTCACAAAGCCCCGTGAGACTCTTGTTGAGCAGTTCCAAGCCCTGAAACAGGTCTCTCTGGGATCTGTCCTTAACCTTATGGATTTCCAGGTTCAAGGGTCAAACGTCCTCAACTTCTGTGACATGCCATCCCCCTTTTTCTAGCCCCTACACTGGGTTGATCTTGGGATCTTTGCAGGTACAACCTCATCTTGCCAACTCTTGCAAAGGTGCATTGCCCCAGATGACATGAAGTACACGTCAAAGTAGATGTTGGGGCGGGACCTCAGCTATTTTGTGGGATAAACATCAGCTTTAGCTTTGTGGAAATTTACCGAGGGCTTTTTAGAGTTAACGTTCATTTCAGAATTGACAAAAAAAACGTCTTCTTTATTCTGCTCAAAAGAGAGGACGGTGCTCTGCCCTTGAACTTTTCCGTTCAAGAAAAGATTCCTACATCGAGTCAGATGCTCTTGAATGTAGGAAAATGTGGTACTACTGACGCATTTAGACTTTTCTGAATGCAGAAGGGACTGAAGATATAGAGAAGACATTCTTTTCTTACATAAAAGCTAGCTTTATTGGCAGAGAATATATGTGGATGTAGTATCTTTGATAATCCACACAGGAAGGCCCACCTTGTCCGAACCAGGACTTGTACTGGTGACCTTTTTGCCACGATGCAGCTCCTATTATCTTATATGAAGGGACATTTTGTTGAATATATGTTTAAAAATGAACAAAAAATGCTAAAACTGGACTCAAATAAATTAAGTAGATCAAATAAACCCCCAGACTATATGATAGATAGTTAAAAAAATAGCTTTTTTTCATTTACATAAGCAATAATGGTTGGCAGATTGATCCAAACTATTGATATAAGAATACCACATTGGTATCAGTTTTGCTCACTACTGGCAGGATGAGATCAATACTCAAAATTATTGGTACATTGCTGATTTCCTGAATATTATTTTTCTGCAATAGTTGATCTACCAAAGCTTTTCGATCAAAATACCTGTAATTCTGGAATATAATAATTGTTGATATTCCTAAATATTCAAATTGACTGTTTTAAAACAAAGCAGAAAACATTAAAGCACTTGATCATTTTCTGGTTGTGAATTATTTCGACTTTCATACATGAACAGAATTGTTCGTATTGGTGGTTCAGTGTCGTTATTTATCTGGGCTTTTCTGATTTTCTGTTTGTATTTAATGTGTATGTCTTGTTGTTTAAGTTAATGTTAAACTTAAATTGCTCTTTCTATTCCTATTGTTTTTATATTTTTACCATTTTGCTGCACTGTCTTACTGTGTACTCATCATTTATTTAAGCTTTTCTAATTTTCTAGACATCTATTCAATGTGTATATTCTACTTAATCTTTTACGCACTGTTAAATTCAATTGCTCTTTCTATTCTTAGTATTTTCGCCAATTTTGCTGTACTGTCTCACTGTGTACTTATTATTTATTTAGGCTTTAAAAACAGGGACCTGAGTACTAATTTTGTACCACAAACATGCAAATGTGAGCTGGCAATAAAGTTTCTTGAATCTTTATTGTCTGAATTAGTTTAGTGAAGCTGCTTTTCTATGTAAAAAAGTGTCAAGATCCTGGCCTTATACTTGCTTGGTACTGGCTTGATACCAAATTTTGCAGTATTGTACACCACTAACGAGCAGTTGAAACCAGACACAGTGACAGGTCTGGGTAATTTATGTGTTAAATTTATTGCAATGTACTGTGTAAAAATGTGACATTATTATTTTGTGTGCTGCATTCAGGTGTTTATGGAAATGTTTATGATCTGCTGCATAAACGAAACATTATGAGTGTTATACAGAGTGGATAAATGAGCGGTAACAGACGACAACTTGGCAGAAAAACAAGCTACAGATAGTCATCCAAGACATCCTGCATGAGAAAAAAAAAAATCACATGGCTGACTGTAAACAAAGCAGTTATGCAACAAACTGAGATTGATGCACACAGCCAGGAGGGACTTTGACCTCCCTTCAACCAGCCCTATCTCCAGTGCATGGGGTGAGCTGTGCATGGGTCAGTGTTGGAGGGGAGGGACCACCAGGGCTTGTTCAGACTTGTTGGGATGGCTGTTGGAGCCCATCCCCCTAATGTGACTCATGTTTCCCCGCGCTGTGTTGCCTGTTTCCCGCACAGAAGGGGGCGGGAAGGGGAAGAGAAAGCGCCATAATAATGTTGTGAAACGTTGCATATTGAGTCCATTCTGCAAACTGCTGCTACATTCACAAGCATGGGTGTGCTGTCATTCATTAGAGAGCAACACGTTTATTATTAACTGGGGTTGGAAAGTCACCACTACTCTGAAAACTTGAAGNGGAGGAGGGGGGGGCGAGCACGGGAAGGGAGGAACCGCGAGACCCCGCCAACATTACACTGACGGGGACGCGCATTGAATCAGAGTCAGAATCAACATTAGCATTACTATTTCGAGTAAAAAACAAAAGTGTCCCCACCTGTTAGACTGTACAACAAAAACCTCTCCAGTGTGCAATAATCTGTTCTACTTTAAGGGCTCCAAATCCATCATTCTTTGTTCTATACTGTACATACACTGATTTTCTTATATATTGTAAATACTGTTTCAGATCCTTTACATATGTTAATCTTGTAAATACTACTGAAAGGCTCATGCTCTTTCATTTATTTTCATTGAATTGTATTTATGTTTATTGTCTATTTTATTCTAATTACCTATAGTTTCATTTGTAAATCTTTCTATGTTTCTTTTGTATCCTGCTGCTGCTGTAAAGCTGAAATTTCCCCCTGTGGGACTAATAAAGGTTTATCTCTCTCTCTCTCTCTGTATTCAAAATTTCTATAAATTAAGAGAGAGGAATTATAATTTAAGGGGAATTGTGTATCTTTGAAATAAGTAAAGTAAGGACTAATGTTAAATATAGATGTGTTTCATTTTGGGGGGTTAAGTTATGGAATGTACTTAGTGATAAATTAAAACTGTGTACATCTCTGTTGAGTTTTAAAAAAATATTGAGAGCTAAAATAATAAAGGATTACAGTTTAAAATGACTGAAAGGTGAAATGATTGGGAATGGTAATAATGTGCAGTAATTCTTGTTATGCTCTTTTTTTTCCTTTTTGTACTGCTGATATTTTGGGTGATCTTATAGATTGTACAGGATAGGCAAAGATAAGCCTCGGCTTCAGCCTACTCCTTTTTTGGTTACAGGGATTGTTTTCTTGGTAAATGTTTTGTGCAAGTAATAATAATAATAATAATACATTTTATTTAAGGGTGCCTTTCATGGCACTCAAGGTCACCTTACAAGAATAAGTGCATTAAAAAAGGACTAAAACAGATATAAAACAGGCAATATAATATAAAACAATAAATCAAAATACAAAACAGTGCAATGGTGGTGAAAGGTCAGAGGGAGTAGGCGAGTTTAAACAGATGGGTTTTGAGTCTGGATTTGAAGTGTCTATATGTATGTATGTATATACATGTGTAATATATATATATATATATATATATATATATATATATATATATATATATATATATATATATATATATAGTATGTATGTATGTATGTATGTGTATATATATATATATATATATATTGCTCCATTCTGATATGGAAAATGATTGCACAAAATTAAACTTGTTTAACTGATTACTGTAACTGAAATAAAAACATTCATTCATTCATTCAGAGAGACTCCTGCTTCTGTCAGCTCAATTATCACCAGGGGTGAAAGTAAGCCGGTACTCTCCAGTACTGAGTACCACTAAAAGACCCAGTGGTGGTACTCAGCACCAGGAAGACGTGGTGATTTCAACTTTTTATCTAAAAATTCTGGTATCTTATCAAAAAATTTTGACTTTTTAATTCATTGTTTTGGCTTTTTATCTCAAATTTTGATATCTTATCTTCAATTTTTCACTTTTTATCCAAAAATTTTGACTTTCTCCCTCATGATTTCAACATTTCATCTCAAAGTTATAATAATAATAATAATACATTTTATTTAAGGGCGCCTTTCATGGCACTCAAGGTCACCTTACAAGAATAAGTGCATTAAAAGAGGACTAAAACAGATATAAAACAAGCAATACAATACAATACAGTGCAATATATAACAATAAATTAAAATACAAAACAGTGCAATGGCGGTGAAAGATGGGTTTTGAGTCTGGATTTGTAGAGGGCTAAGGACTCAGTGTTGTTCTGATATTAAGTAATAAGTTATTAAGTATAATTATTAAGTATAAGTGATATTAAGTATAAGTTCTGATATTCTATCTAAAAATGTTATACTCTATCTCAAATTTTTAACTTTCTCTCCTGAGATTTTGATTCTTTCTCCCTCTTGATTTCAGCTTTTTATCTAAAAAAATCCGATATTCAATCTCAAATTTTGACTTTTTAAGTAACAGTTTTGACGTTTCATCTCAAAATTTACAGATTATAGGGGCAAAATAAAAAGCTATATTTTCATTCTTTTTTTTAAACAGGCAGAAATGGACTCGAAGGTTTAGTACCAGCAAGAATTTAACTCTACTTTCACCCCTGATTATCACCCTAACGACACTATGATGTCAAAAAAAGAAAGAAAATACTGCGAAAATCATTATATAACAAACCCCTCCTTTAGACAAATCAAAATAGCAGTCTAATTATTACACTCTCCCAAAACTTTTGTCTCTTAATTCCAGTGTTGCTAAATTAACCCTCTGATGGATGAATTATGAAAGTCAGGATTTTTCCCTTGAGTGTTTTTATTTGTACGGAGCCCCTAAAGGGACAAGAAAAGGTAAAAAAAAAAAAAAGATAATAATAATTTCACTTGCGCACTTGAAACTTTCACATGCTCACAAGAAACTTTTATGTGTGCACCTGAAACCATAGTGCACACCACAAATGCTTCAGATGCACACCTGACAGTTTTCTTCTCTACAAAATGACAGTACAAGAGTTTGTGCATGCGTTTTATCACCTGTTCCACCACGTCTGTTTCGACATAAAGGATTCACCGCTTTGGATCCTGTGTTTGATTTTTGTAGAGGGACAGCTTCAAACATCTGGCCAGCTCTGTGGCTATCGTTGGATGTACACAAAATGTCACCTAAAACTTTTAAGTGAGCACGTGAAATTTTCAGGTGAGCACGTAAAAGTTTCAAGTGCGCACGTGAATTTTTTTTTTTAACCTTTTCTTGTCCCTTTAGGGTCTCCGTATATTTGTCTTAAGGCATGAAAAAAAAGTTTTCCAATTTTTGTTCAAATATTTGTAACTGAGCATTCATAAAACAATGTGAACTTAATGTAAATATAACTTATTTTTCTTGTTTGACTTCTTTTCTTTTCTTTGTTGTTGTTAATTTGATGTATAATCTTTTTTTTATGTTTTACTAAACATTTTACCTCTCTTACATCCATTTTAACACTGCATAGTTTATAAGCTTTTTCACCCTCAAATGTTTGTCTATAACATTTTTAAAACTATATATATGTTTGAAAAAAGAATTGAAAACATTGTGTCAGGCCCTACGATGAATAAAAATATCCTGACACAGGCTAATATGAATTTCCACCACATAAACTATTGAATTTAGGAGTAAATAACTTTTAATAGGTGTCCACTGTAGTGACCACTATGCACCACAGGGTTAAAAGATATAAGAACTTATATTATAGGATTGGATCATTACACTAAAGGAATAAAAATTATGCTCTGAGATTTGATAAAAAGAAAACATGCATGTGTAGTTGTATGTATGCACTAATAGATATATAAATGTCTATATTTCAGATTTCAGATTCAGGATATACAGCTCAGGAAAAAATTAAGAAACCACTGCAAATTTTTAGAAATCAGCATCTCTACATATATGTCAGTCATTACATTGAAGTGTCTGTTGAATTCCAACGCAAGCTCACCTGTTTCTGCCTGTTTCTACCTGTTTCTACCTAATAAGGTACTGATGAGGTGAGAAGAATATGCCAAAATGCATGAGAAATGTTTTTGCAAATCGGGGTTATTCGACCATATATGGATTTCTGAATACTTCCCAAGTTAAAGCATTAGTAATTTGTTGTTTAAAATTGAATATGACCTTGTTTTTTGTATTATTTGAAGTCTGAAAACAGTGGGCTTTTTTTTTGTATTTTGACCATTTTTCATTTTCTGCAAATAAATGTTGTCAGTAGTTTATATAGTAAAACAAAAATGTTCATTTTACCCAAACAAATACCTACAAATAGCAAAGTCAGATAAACTGAAAAAATTGCAGTGGTCTCTTATTTTTTTCCAGAGCTGTATATTTATAAGTACAGAAAAGTGTATAGGTATATCAGATCTATAATTAATACATTTCTGTGCTATATATAATACATTTCTATAGTGGCTAATTTGTGTTACATAGTATTAACATACAATGAAAATAAGTTAAAATAACTGTAATTATTTGGAGGAGGGGTGTAAATTAATAAGTTTTACTTCTTTCTGCTCCTTTTAAGACATGTAAAAGAATTAAATCAGTTATTTAGCAGATTGTTTTTGTTTTCCATTAGGATTTCTTGCAAAACTGTTAAGTTTTCTTTTACATTTTTCAAAATAATATTTTCAATCAATAAATCAATATGATTTGAGAGGTGTTTGTAAATTTTCAACACAGAAGCTCATGAATAAAACGATTTTCGCCAGTTGTTGGGTTAAATTATGGAAGTATAAACTTTTGTTTAAAAAAAAACTAATTTCTGGAGCTTGTAAAATAAGTGATTTACCTGTTTTTTCCATATACTTTGGAAGCTGGTAGCTTAATTAGATTATCATGGCAAAAAAAGGCTTCTAGTAATAGTGTTATGGATTCAACTCAACTACAAAATGCATCAGGAAGACCCCTTTCAGATTTATTTTCTATTTTTATTTTTTAACTTCCTATTGAAAAACAACTCCTCTTTTCACTTTCTTTCTTATTAAGCCTTTTTGTGTGGTTAATTTTTGAAGAAAAAAGAAATAAACATACTGCAACAGGGAAAAAAGTTGTGTGTAAGATTCAACAAAACTAAATTTCCTTAAAGTATAAAAATATTTCAATGGCATAAAAGCTTAAAATCATTGTAAACAACCCCTTGAGTATCATGAGTTTTCTAATTCGAGTGAAAATAAACTTATCATAAAGCCTTAAAATTCAGAGCCGGTGGGGGGGGGGGGGGGGGGGGTATTTTTGTGTTTTGTGTTTTTAGTTTTACTTTCATGTACTTACTTCTTTTAGTTCTTGTATCTATTTTCTCTTTGATACCTGCTGTATGTTCATGTCTGTTCAGTTAGAAAAAAAAGTGGAAAAAACAAGGTTCTATTTGGATTATTGTGGTCCTGTATAATGATGAGAACCTCAATAAAGAGAATTAAAAAATAAAAATAAAAATTCAGAGCCAGATGAGAGCACGTCTTTATTCTAAAACAACACAAAATTCAGAAGCACAGAAGAAATCAGACTTAAAGGTTTGGTTGCTTCCCTAGCTGTTTTTTTCTTTGTCTTCTTGAGAAACAATGCACAATTTCACTTAAAATTAAAAGAATTAATAGTTGAGTTATACAATCTGTACAGCAAGGCTCTTCTACTGTAAAGATCTTTGACCTCAGGTGAGCTTTGACACCTGTTTCCTTCCTGTCACTGCTGCTTCTTTTTTTTTTTAGATGAGAAGAAAGAGTGAGTACTTACACTTCTGACCTGACTCTTAATGTCAATAGTCTCCTTAAGGTCCTCGGGCTGCAGTTTGATGTGCTTAAACCTAATTACAAAGCCTGGATGGACGTGCATTACTCACTGCAGCCTGATACACAGAGACAGGCTGAGTCGAAGAGGCTTCGCTTAATTATATTAGAGAGTCATTAAGTGGGAATCAGACACCTGCACTTCATGTGTGTGTGTGCAGAAATAAGGCCTAAAAGAAATTCTTATGTGTGCATTTTCTCTTTGCATCTTTTTATATTCCAGATAATCACACACCCCCTTACACCCTCACACACACACACTTACCTACTAACAAATGTGCAGGGTGGTGTCTAATCTGACAGACGGGTGCACAGATGTTTGCTATGGTAACAGCACGTCTTGCTTGTAAAAAAGCTGCAGCCAGTTCCTCGCCTCGTGGTTGTGATAACACACACACATCCATACAAACACACTTGTTCATACATCAGTTCATGTAATGCAGTAATTTGGCATCCCAAAGGTGTGAAGTGTGAAGCAGAATCAAGACGGAGGCATTGATTTATTTTCATAAATCCTGAGAAGTAAGAGAAGCTGAAAGAGTGTTTATTTGAAATGACGCTCGATATGCCATGAGTCACATTCAGGATTGTGTTTGGTGAAGCATATGTAGATGTGTAGCATTTATTTTTGTCTGTTTTTTTTCCTTTCCAGGCAAAAATTTAAAACAGAACTTATATTATTTGAAAGGCTGTCAAATATAAAAGTCAGTGAAATAAAACACACTTATATTATGGCTTAATGTATCTTAGTTTGTACATAAAAACAGTCAAAATCAGCTCCCGAAGGCAAATGTTCCTGTAGAGACAGACAAAACTCTCAGGAGTAAGGAAATAAAGAGTCATAATATCCACAAAAAGACACCATGATTGTAATTTTGAATGCCTTAAATAAGATGTCAGCAAAGCAGAGCAATCATTATTTTTTACCTTGGACAACAAATGACATCCATGCGAGGAATAGATGATTCTGCGCAGCCTGAGGCGGGTCTGTCCCTGTCAGCGAATCAGTAATGGGCTTGTAAATATCTTTTACTTATTTCAAAACCTGCAGCTTTCTAGGATACAGAATTCAGACGTCTTTATCCACAACATAATGTTTGGTAACATGCATTTTCTGGGTTAAAAACTTGAAGGAGTTGAAGAGTTTTTAGTCTCAGGTGTCCAAACCAATGACTGTATATAGAATGGACAGCGTGCTTCCGCCTGTCACCGTTCTACGTTTTTGAAGCTAAAAAACCCCGTTTCTCTAGCCGCCATTGAGCAGCCAGAGTCTGCGCAGTAGAGAATTTCCGGTGGAGCAGAGTAAAAAAGAGAAATAAAAATATTTATTTCTTCTTCTTCTTCAGAAGGTTTAGTCTCCTTTTGGCTCTTTCCCGAAGTTTCTTATATCCCGGTAAAAACTACTCACGAACGGCAGCTGTCAACTATCATAAAACGAAACTTATATCCCGGTTTTTAACGTCCAATAACTAATGAGAAACTAACTTCTCAGAAAAAAAACCGCCTGAACACCATGCAGCCAGATGACATCATCATACTACCTTAGCGTAAGGATGAGAGAAACGTTTCTACCAGGTATCGTAATTTTTTAAAGTTTTCCCGGCTCATATCTGGAATACATTGGGAGGCGGGGCTTATGACCTATACTGCAGCCAGACAACAGGGGGCGGGGCATCTGCTGGAGGCTTCAGTTTGAGCCGAACGTCGTTACGTCCACTCATTATACAGTCTATGGTCCAAACACCAGCAGGTGCGTTCTCATTTTTCACAGTCTAGTTTGACGACTTCGCGCAAACAAAACCAGCTTGATCAGTGCTCACTGTCCTCTTTTAAGTCAACTTTGTGAAAAGTTTCGCCAAAAATCGTGAAATTACAGCTCCTGGTCACAGATTCTACCTCTCCTGAATGATTACACACAGCAATAAAGACGTCTTTTCGACCACCTAACTAGCTACAGCAGGCGTCACGTAAACGGTAAAGCCTCGTTTCCACCAGGCAGTCCGGTACGGATCAGTACAGTTTGGTACGGGTCAGATCAGTAAAGCCTGATCCTGTGCGCGTTTCCACAGCCAACCGTACCCTGCTTGATGGGATGGCGAGAGCAGCGCCAGCTCCGTAACAGCGTGACGTCACTGCAGCGCTACACAGTGTACCCCGCCAATAAATGCAACGAAGAAGAAATTAGCAGCATTGTAAACAAAGAGGGGACGTCCAGCAACTCTTCTGTGGCTCTTTATTCCATAACGCAATGAAGCTTTGTTTCAGGAAAGGCTGCATGCGGGGTTGTGTGTCGTTCTTTATTACCGCTGTCCCACGGGAAGTTACTGATCTTTTGACCAATCAACGTACTGCAGTGATTATAGCCCCACCCCTGGGGCCGGTTTGGTGCGGCTTGGCACCCCAACGGTAACCTTGCAGAGCAGATGGAGCTGCCTGATTCATTTCTGAAATCCTGCAGATCCATCTTGCTATGATCCAATCACAACCGATTTCACCCGGTCCAATATCGACCGGACCAATCAGAGAAGAGAGGCGGGAGCTGTAGGAGCTGCAGACGTCAGCGGGAAGCGTCTGAGTGTTTAAAAACAATGGTGGAGTGTGAAGCGGTCTTCGTGGACGCGGCGATATCTGCAGTTTTATCAGAAATAGACTCAAAATCTTCTCTAAATGAAGAACAGAGAACGTCACTCAAAGCCTTTTTGATGGGAAACGATGTTTTTGCTCTTCATCGGTCGGGAGAAGAGCAAAATCGGACTAGTGAAATATCTCCGCAGCGGTTTTATGAACTTTCTATCTGGTGTCAGGTTACAAATCTGCTACATTGCCGTGGCTTGATGTGGATCTGTGATGAGCACGTTGTCCAATCACCAGCTGCTAAATTTTTTTAAGTCTGAAAGCACTCTCTAGCGCCCCTTACCCAGATGGACTAGTGAAATATCTCAGTGACGGATACATGAAACTGTCTGTCTGGCTTATCAGGTTACTCCAACAGAAGGGTACTGAAAAGTGGAGTGGTACGGGTCGCTTATTTGGGGACCCGTCCTGGTTTTAGTCTATGGAAACGCCACAAAATGCGTGCCGTACCGAGAAGAACTGAACCGATCCGCTTGGTGGAAACGAAGCTTAAGGCTATTGGTAACTGTACATGTTAGCAAAATTGGGGCATATTATAACATACATTTTGTGACAATATCCCACTTTACAGTACAATGAATGCAATAAATAAACACACTTCATGTTTCATACCCAATGGTTTTCAACACTGATATTGCCATGTGCACTGCGACTATAGCACTGCATGCAACTGCACTGCATCCTAAAAACATGTAAAACAAACACCCTTCAAATAACGGTACAGGTTGAAATTTTGCCGTGTGAAACTTTGAGGTTAAGACTCGTCACTTGATGTTGGAACTTAGCGGTTTGGGTTGCGCTCCATGAGGTTTGCCAGCAGCCTGGGTTTGAGTCACTGTCCTCCTCTACCCCATTAAAAGCATAAAAAGCCCCAAAAGTAACTTTAAAAAACCCCAAAGGACTCATCAGCTGAATATCATGGATCTAGACTTGAGACTGATTTAAAACATGGACGACAAAGCACATCCTAATGAGTGAGGCTGATAGATAGATAGATAGATAGATAGTCTTTATTGTCATTATACAATTGTACAACGATATTTTAAAGCTTCCCTTCAAGTGCAACAACAATTTAGAAGAGAACAGATAAACTTGCATGAGATAAAAAGAAGAAATGTGCCATGCGCAGTTGTATTGAGGCAATTGTTATGATTATAATGTACTGTTACGAGGTCTTATACCATTACAAGTAGACAAGAGTCATTAAAAAAAATATACGTATATATAGGTCTTTATATACAGAGGTTGTGATATGTATAAATAACTATAATTAAGAGCTCCTCCCACTGACTGCTGCAGTCATAAACTTCCATATTAACACATGGGATGTTGGTCAAGGTCTGATACCTGAATGTGAGAAATATGTTTCACAAATTTGGTTACTACTACGACTAATTACAATAAAACAAAAACAGATTTTTATAACTCTTTTAAAGTACTCAAAATGAAAGCAGAAACATAACACAGATATCAAAACAGAAATGAGAGACTATGATGTTAGGAGTCAGGTCTTGTAAGAAAAGAAGAGTTATTGTTACCCAAAGTTATTTGTTGTCATGCAGAGTTAGACCCAAGTATTGAAGAAAACAACATTTATCGCCATGATTGACACATCCATTAACAAATAAGTCTTTGCAAAGCTGCATTTGCCAGATTCACAGAGCAGAAGAGGACCACAAAGATAAAACATGACAACTAAGGACACAAGAGTTATCCCCGTAAACTGAATTTGTGCTTTATTTACTGGAAGAGGTGAGACATCAACACTATAAATAAAAGTGTCAGGTGTCTATTTTAAGGGTATTTTGGCATCACTTTTGTACAACGGGAGGAGGAAGTGTGTCACTGTCCCAAATGTTCAAAATGACGTAATCTAAATAATCATACATCTTTAAAGAGCAGATAATTTCCAGATTTAGCCTCATAAATATGCACATTCAACATCCCCCGGGTCTTCGGATAATTACGCATCATCTCTTAAAAGAAACTGTTTCGCTGCTCATGCTCATCTTTTTTTCTAATCAGACAGACTGAGACAAAAAGCTGCCTTCTGTCTCTGCAGTGTGATGCAGCATTTTGCTCCAAATTTTTTTAATCTCTCCTCTACCCTCAGAGTCTTCCCAACTCGTTCTGCAGACTCCTCTCTGTCTCTCTTTATCTTTATTATTCTGGAGCAAATGTTGCTGCTCTAGTTCGGGCTACACCTTACTTTTTAAGTATGCATGGTGCAGTGTGGCGTTACATAACCTGCAGACTTTCACTGTGTCTGCATCGGGGCGTCTGGATCCACGTTGAGCGATGCGATTTGCCCCAATTTCAAGCCTCGGTGCAGATTCGGAGAAATCACGCCGTGCACAAACGCACTAAAACAGTCATACTTGAATTCACACACGTAATCCACACTCAATCACAGCATCCACCCTAATATGAAAAAAACCTATCCCGTGGCTGTAACCATAGCAACAGAGGCTGTCTGCAGAGCAAAACCCTTTTAGACTGTCAAGGTAATCGCAGGTTTTAACTCAAAGAGTAAAGAGAGCTGGCAAACATCTCCATCTGTGGGAAAACACAAGCTGGAGGGGGTTAAAGGTGATCTGATGACGGCTCTGAAACACTCGCTCGACGTGTTGGATGAGTTACACAACAGACGTCTGTTTGACGCCGTCTCATCTCAGGGGTTGTTGACTATCAGGGCGGCTCAACGCGGCCCGTTCTATTTTTAATTTCCTCTGACCTTGCATGCAGTGTTTTGAGTCTGATACCCCCCCGATTGTGACTCTCTCCACATGTCTCCCCCCTTTTCTCTCCCTCCCTTCACCCCTCTCTCACACTGTGATCATGCAAAATGTATGAAAGGTTGAGTGCAGTATCATCGAGGGAGGAAACATAACAGCTTATCACAACCTCACTTATGAAGCTGATATTTTTTTGTTCTCTGCCTCCTTCACAGAAACATATGCACTAAAACTATGGCCAGCAATTTTAACATTTAAAATCTAAGTTTGACCAACCAAATAAACATTGTAGATATCAACAATGTATTTCTGACAGTAATTACATTTTGGATAGTTGGAATTTTAATTCAAGACATCTATAATTCAATTTCATCTCGTCAAAAATATCATTTCAGGCACCCGCAAATACATTCTGCCTATCCACAATTGTCATGTCAGAAATCTACAACGTCATTTTGGATATCCATTGCCATTCATGTGAATGGGGTTTCTAATTCTAATGTTACTGGAAACATTGGTACAAATGTCTTTGTATTTGAAATAATGTCAACCTGAGCTGTGATCTTATCCATTGTTTTTGTTTGTTTCTATTTACTTATATGGATCTATGGGTCTGGAAAAAAGTATAAAGTACTTCAAGATATCTGCTACGTCATTTCGGATATCCAAAATGTGAATTATAGATATCTGCAAATGAATTGTAGATATTTGTAATTCCAACTCAAGATATCTCCAAATACATTTTGACAAATCAAAATGCTATTTACAGATATCTACAATTCATTACGCCTAGTCAAAAGTTAATTTTGGATATCCAAAAAAGGAATTATTTTGAGTTGAAGTGAATAAAAGATATCTGTAGGAGACATATAGGTAAAGAAAAAAGAGCACAGTGGGCTTGAGTGAATGTCTGTGTGTAGGCGGAGATTTACGTGGGAATAGGCTGGTGTAAGTGAGTGGAGGTTTGTGCGTAAAGGTGTGCACTCACCAGTAACACCAGGAGAGAGTCAGGTTGAGTACAGCCGAAACTTTTTTTGACTGCTTCTTATTCATCCATCATCTTTTTCTCTCTGTTTAACCCGCTGGTTTTCATCCTTTTACTCATCCATTTCCGCTGTGCTGTTGTTTTTAATAAATGCGTACGAAGCATACCTGGATCGCAGCTTCTTTTGTTATCACAGGTTTTAAGCGCGTCACAAAACTAAGCACATCAGCACCCAATCTTTTTACTCTCAGCGGCTACAGGTGTGTTTTTGGAAGCCGCAACAATATCTGTAATTCTAATTCTGTGTAGTCAGAGATGATGTAATAAAAAAGACTTCGCTCAAACAAAACCAGCTTTATCAGTGCTCAGTGTCCTCTTTTTAGTCAACTTTGCTCTCTTTGTGAGATGGTTCACCAAAATAGCTCCCGGTCACAGATTCTTCTGAATATGAATGACTACGCACGGCGAAAAAAAGACGTCTTTTTGACCACCTAGCTAGCTACAGCAGGCTTTGAGTGAACGGTAAGGCTATTGGTTACTGTAATGTGTGATTGACAGGCCTGATTGCTGATAAATGAGCCGGTTAGGAGGCTTTTATGCAGCTTCAGGTAACGCCATTTGTCAGTCAAGCAGAGAGCACTTTCTGTATAAATCAGGCTCTCCTGGCATCAAATCTCCAAAAATTATGTAGTCAAAATCTGGAATGAAAAACCCCATGCAAATGAATAGCAAAAAGTGACGTATTTCTGGTATCCAAAATGACATTGTAGAAGCTTTTAAATGTTAAAATTGCTTTCCATACTATAACACTCTAAAGCACATGCATACGGTTTCTTTTTCTCTTTTGCAGTGCGAAATTTCCACATAAGATCCCAATCTTGTCCCCAGACGTTTCTCAGAATTTGCCTCTTGTCCACTTTCTCTCTCGTTCCACCCCCCTCCAGCCGCCAAGGGAGGGCCTGTGGTGATGAATGTGTCCTGTCTGTGGCTGCGGTTCACTTATTCCTGCTCTCATCAGCTCCGGCTGTAATGAGAACACGCGTCCAGACATCCAAGGACCCATGCTTTGAATAATTACACCCTGTTTGTAGTCCAGCAGCACAGAGCGTCCAAAAGAGACCTGAGCGAGAGTTAGTGCAGTGAGGGATGGTGATTTACTGTGACCAGAAATCTTTACCTAAGATCTTTTATTGAGTATTTATTACATAAATCACCAAAGTGTGAGCTCAGCTGTGGAAAAAAATGTAAATTAAATGATCATAAGTGGAAATATTTCACTCACAGACTGAGAATTATAACATTTCCTGTGTCAAGAAAGTGTGAAATTGGCAGAGAAGGAAGCCGTACATGTGGTTATGTGAGCATAAGTAAGAAGCAGAAATAGATATCATGTGTCAGAGAGAGAAAGCCTGAGGTTGCATGAGAAAAAACTCAAGTTAAGCACACTCAGAGTCAACTCTCTCCTCCAATATACTCCATAATTCATGGCACCCTGACTTAACTTGGAGCAAGAGGCTGACAGCTCAGAAAGCTTCTCCATCATGCTTCTCCTGCAAGCCTCTCTCCTTAAAATCCTCTCTACCCCTCCTCCTCCTCCTCATCCTCCCTTCTGCTCGTTCTTATCACAGCCAGTTGCCAACTCGTCCCTGGAGGCTGCACCTCAGAGTCTGTATACTATGAACCTCCTTCCAAAAAGTCCAGACCCTGCAGAGCTGTAGATGAGATTTAAACCGTGCCCTAAATAGCTTGGTCTGATGTACTTTTATTCACCGTCACCATGGAAACACTAGATGTTCCTCCTCATCCTCGGAGAAGAAGAAATCCAAAGCAGATGCATGGGTAAGATAGAGAAACAAAGAAAGAAAGAGTGTAGTTTAATCTTTGTGCATCTCTCCGGGGAGAATGGCTACTATACAAACGTCCACAGGGACACAACGAGGGAATTAATTCCTCTTCCTGTGCTCTACTTGTTCGAAACTGTACTAAATTTGGGTACCACTTCCAGGCCGATTATGGAAACCACCACACTGGTTCCCTTTATTACGTAAACAGCACAATTTCAAGGTGTGACGTCACTTCTCAAGGACTGGAGGACTCCAACACAAAGAAAAAACTGGACAGCATTTGTTTTTGAAACCTTGTTTACCAGTCGGTCTTTGTCCCAGCCTTCACCTCTGGTCATGAGCCATTGGTTCTGACTGAAAGAATAAGGTCACAGATTCAAGTTTCCTCCAAAGGGCGCGAGGCTCAGAAGCTTGGACTCCCAGAAAGAACTCTAGAGTAGAACTGCTTCTTCTTAGCATCGAAAGGAGTTGCAGTGATTGGTCAAGATGCCGCCTGAACTCTTCCTTCTGGAGGTGTTCGGGGCACGTCCCATTGGGAGGAGACCCTGGGAGTAGGTCCTGAACTCATTGGAGGGATTAGAAATCAAAACTACTCATCAGTAGGAGCTGGAAAACTTTTCAGGGGAGAGAAATGTCTGGGTTGACTTTGTTGGACCACTGATCTCGCCTTTCGACAACCGTTGAGTGAAAGACAAATGGATGGATGGGTTATTTGTTTTCAGCTTGCTTGCAAAGTAGTGAAACATATTGGTCCATAATGAATGTTACATCCCAGTTTGAAACCAGATTTCAAAAGGCATAAGTGCACGAAACTGTCGCTCAGTCGTAATGGTCTCCTAAGGGAGGTTTTGTCTTTTGAGATGCAGTGCACTTCAAAGAAATATCGATGTTTTGTTCTGTTCTCTTCAGGCATAAAATGTTATAGCTGAGACAAGGAATCAGACCAGTGACCCCTATAACAAGGGTTATTGCCTCCAGATGAGGAGGCACTAGTTTAAAAAGCTACTCGAACCGCACCTCAGAACAATTTTGAAAGCTGCAGTGCAACAAGACTTGGATTTTCCATTTCCATTTTACAAATGAAGTGGCTGTAGTGCAGCCTTTTTTGATATTTTTATGTCATTAATGATCCAAATTACATTTTGCACAGTGGAGGAAGTCCATTTCCATGACAAATAGACTGATAATTGCATTAAAAGACTTTTAATATACAAACCCGAGAAAGAAAACACAGAGTCGCAAACAAATTTCAAAAATGCACAAGGTACAAATGTGCTAATGAAAAGTGTGAGTACCCTTGGGGACCAAAAGCAAAACATTTCAATATGTAACCTTCCATATGGCACCTACTGTCCCCGAAAACCCAAACATGGCAACAGATAATTGTGCAGCAGGACTCAGTGGGGTTAGCTCCTGGTTCCTCGACCCACCTGACACCATTCAAAGTCCCATCACCGATCATTATCAAGTGTCCACAAGGAAACGTTTGACATACTGCAGTTTTTTTGCACTTCCATTTTGGCTTTATTGCTCACAGCCGATCCATACTGACAACATAAAGTGCGAAACAGTGAAATCAGTTGCTACAGTTTGGCGAGGGAATTTACCCGTTCTCTGGCAAGTCTTAGGCCCCATTTACGAGACAACACGTTACAGCGTTTCACTCCAAAACGCAAAAACCACACCGAAAAAAAATTGCGTTTAAACAGAAATGCTGAGTGGACTTAAAACACTGTAGTACACATGACAAACCTGTAGATGGCGATATAACTGTAGGAGCCGTTTACACGACAAAGGTTTAGAGGCTGAAGAAGAGGTGAGCTGATCATCTGGAGTTTACACTGAAAAGTTTTTCTCTGATTGTACAAAAAGTGCAGTAAATGCACTTTTTGTTAGAAAGTAGTGAGTAGATTCAGCAGAACAAGAACAAAACAGTAGGTCGCTATTGTTATTTTTGTATTTTGGTTTGCGGTTGGCACAATGAAGGTTCAATGTGCATGTGCAAAGCTGAGCGTGACGCCAACGTTTTCAGGGAAAACACAACAATACTTTTGTGTTTCACTCTAAAACTGTCTCATGTAAACAGCCTCTTAGTACCAATGAAGCACAACTTAGCCCTTTTTATCCTAATATCAGGGGAAATTCTCGAATACAGGGCTTCATTTTCCACTTCTCATCATAAACTCATCGGTACACACCTATTTGATCCAGAAAATGACCATTGTGACTCTCCCAGTGGTGCCACTTGAAAAGCCACACTCCCTTTCTCACGGTGTAGCAGCCGCCCGAGGCTTCTTATTGAACAGTGAGACAGTTGGTTTTTACAGTCAGTCCTGCAGCACTTGGCAAAGGTTAACACGGAAAGGAGCGGGGCACACAAGTGTTACAGCAGCGAAATGTCAAAGCAATTACTGTCAGGCTGTAAGAAAGGTGAAAGAGTAAGAGATTGGGCGGCATTTGTGAGTCAAATAGAGGAGGACAGAGGAGGGAAACTGCAGCAAGCTCTTTTCAAATCTGCCTTGTCTTGATCGAATTTTTACTCTTTACTGCAGTACACTTTTAAATTACACAACAGCAAAATGCACATCAACAGATATCTGAGTGTCAAATCATTGAATGTTTATTATAAAATCTATGAATAAGTCAACATGGAGAATTTTACAAGAGTCTAAAACTTGGCTTCTATACACTCCTTTGCGCTGATGATACCCAGCTTTATCTACCTATTACACCTAATTACCCACAACTAGTGGTGGGTGCATCGATCTAAGGTATCAATATATGAACACCAAGGTTGGGATCAGTATTGATTGATACTTAAGTTTCAGTTTCTCCTCTGTAAGTGTGCTCCTCTCAATCACTTTTTAAGTTTTAAAAAATAACATTTTATGGGTCTGAGAGGCAGAAATGTAATGTCCACATCATAGACTGTATAATCAGTGGACGCAACAACGTTCGGCTCAAACTGAAGCCTCCAGCAGATGCCCCGCTCCCTGGTGTCTGGCTGCAGTATAGCTCATAAGCCCCGCCTCCCCATGTATTCCAGATATGAGCCGGGAAAACTTAAATTACGATACCTCGTAGAAACGTTTCTCTCATCCTTACGCTAAGGTAGTATGACGATGTCATCTGGCTGCATGTTGTTCAGGTGTTTTTTTTCCTGAGAAGTTGGTTTCTCATTAGTTATTGGACGTTAAAAAACGCGATATAAGTTTCGTTTTATGATAGTTGACAGCTGCCGTTCGTGAGTAGTTTTTATCGGGGATATAAGAAACTTCGGGAAAGAGCCAAAAGGAGACTAAACCTTCTGAAGAAGAAGAAATAAATATTTTTATTTCTCTTTTTTACTTGGCTCAACCGGAAATTCTCTACAGCGCAGACTCTGGCTGCACAATGGCGAATAGAGAAACAGGGTTTTTTGGCTTCAAAAACGTAGAACGGTGACAGGCGGAAGCACGCTGTCCATTCTATATACAGTCAATGGTCCACATATGTGGATGCCAGGTCTTCGGAGGTTAAGAAGGAATAATGGAGAGCGCTGTTTAATGACCTGACTTTTTAATTTTCTGCCAAATCAATTTGCAATAGAATAAATAAAAGCAACATTAAAAACATTCAGAAAAAAATATTTACTACAGATATGACAAAAGACTGCATTTTTTGTGCAAGAGTGATACAGCTACAAGTCTTTATAACTCTTCCCTTTGAGATCTTTCAACTTATTTGTTATCCAACCGGGACTTATTGCAAAGTGCAATGTCTGCAATATTTTGGTTCACTTACTCTAATTTTATTGCTTATTGTACCAATTGCACACCTATTCAGTATTTCATTCTATTTTTCTATTCCATTTTTATTACACCTTATCTTATTGCTCATTCTATTTTATTTCATATTTAATTTTGTATTGCATTCCTTATCGTCCTTCTTATTCCTTTCTACTCTTATACTGTGATGAGAATCTGGCAACACTAAATTTCCCCAACAGGATAAATAAATTCTGAACTCATTCTCAGAGGAGTAACACAATACATGTGGTTTGATATATAACCTTGCATGGTAACACACACACACACACAGGAACACACACTGTTGTGACAGATAACGTACAATGATCGGGGTGATACAGTACCAGTGTTCAGTGGATGTCACGCATGCTCAGATGATATTATTAGTCCACCTCCCTCCCTTCTTCTGTGTGTCTCTCTCTTTTTTCTCAGGACAAGCGAGGAGGAGCATCTGTATCAGCGCTCACAGAGAGAGAGAGAAAGAGAGGGAGAGGGAGAGAGAGAGAGATGGATGGGAGGCAGGTCTCCATAAAACACGCGCTCTCCTCCCGCAGAGTGAGGTGAGGTGACCGCAGGTGTCAGAGAGGAACCGGGGCGGAGGCGCAACAGAGGAGGTGTCCTTGAGGAGAAACTGCCGCAGGAGGAAAAAGGGTAAAGAGAAGGAGAAGAAGAAGAAATAATAATGGCTAAAAAGAGGTGATGGATGCTGCGTGGATGACTAACCGAGAGTGAAGTTCAACCAATCAGAGGAAGCAGGTGAGTCAACACTGCCTCTTTTTTTTTTTTTCTTCTTCTTTTTACAGAATATCTGACTGTCAACAACACACCTGGGGGGGTTATTGACTTCACCACGAGTGGATTGGCTAATTAACAAACCCACTGTGTCAGAAACCCAATGATGGAGCAGCTGTGAGGGAGTGAGTGCAGGTGAACGAGTGCGCGCGTGTCTCTCAGTCATTTATGCGTCACGGGTCACGGGTCGGGCTGTTTTAGGGCGCGTGTCTACATAATAAAACTCACAAATACAGCTCAGTGGATGTTGGGGAGGGGGGGGCAGGAAAATCACAGTATGTCAGGGGTGCGGGTGAGGGTGGGGTGGGGGGGNAATAATGGCTAAAAAGAGGTGATGGATGCTGCGTGGATGACTAACCGAGAGTGAAGTTCAACCAATCAGAGGAAGCAGGTGAGTCAACACTGCCTCTTTTTTTTTTTTTCTTCTTCTTTTTACAGAATATCTGACTGTCAACAACACACCTGGGGGGGTTATTGACTTCACCACGAGTGGATTGGCTAATTAACAAACCCACTGTGTCAGAAACCCAATGATGGAGCAGCTGTGAGGGAGTGAGTGCAGGTGAACGAGTGCGCGCGTGTCTCTCAGTCATTTATGCGTCACGGGTCACGGGTCGGGCTGTTTTAGGGCGCGTGTCTACATAATAAAACTCACAAATACAGCTCAGTGGATGTTGGGGAGGGGGGGGCAGGAAAATCACAGTATGTCAGGGGTGCGGGTGAGGGTGGGGTGGGGGGGTATTCGCCCTTGTCGGTGCAGCAGCCGCGCGGTGTCGGAACAAGTGGAGGTTTAATGTTTAGTGATGGGAGACGATGGTTTGATTGGGTTTTGAATAAGGATGAAGCGCAACCTCTCTCTCCCTCTCTCTCTCTCTCCGTGTGTGTGTGTGTGTGTCAACCCTTTGGCGTCACATGTTCGCATCACCACGCCAACAGAGATAACCTTGAAAAACAACATCTCCCTTTAGTATTCCCAACACTCACGCGGGCACACACTTAGTAGGGCACTTACGCATTGATCTAACATGAATAACATCTTGTAGAGAATACACACACTTACACACACACACACAGACACACACATCTGTATTTACCTCTATGACATTACATCACACTATATCAGCTCCCCTGTTCTCACTTTTCCATAATTCACTGTAGGGTTGAACAATATGGACAAAATTTCATTTCTCGATATTAATGCCAGATATTGATACAACACAATATGACTCTGTTTTTTTTCAGAAAAATAAAAGCATCATATTATAACAGGATGTAGAAAGTACAGTTGATGGATTTGAGCTCACTGTCCGTCATCAACATTAACAGAAAGTCACCAATAATAATGCGAATGACCGAGCTATTGGCTGAGATATTGGGATAGTGATATCTTGAATTTTCATATCTCGCATATATTGATACGATAACTATATATCTTTTGGCCCTAATTTACAGTCATACTGTAACCCAATATTTAGTACATGACAGACAGCTACAAATGCCAAACAGGAATAGTTAAATTAAATCAAATTACATCTAAAGCTAATGCAAAAAAATCACCAGAATTTTCATTAAGTGTTCTACAGAACAAAATAACATTATTCATCGTTATCTGTGACATCCAGAATATGCCGTAGACAGCTGGTCTAAGCCATAGACTGTATAAAACATGGACGTAGTCCCCGTGATGTCACCCGTCTGTTACTGCAGCTCTGTTTTGAAGCAAAACGACGGGCGCAGCCATATTGGAATTGGGACGAGTGACGAGTGCCCAAACTCACAGCTATTGGGCGCCCGTCAGTCACGTGATCTGAGCTGTGGCTCTGTTTGGGCAAGCTCTCGATCCTAATATCTTCCAAACGGCCGAGTTAGAAAAATATTCACCCCCCTCACAGTGTGTGCCGTTAGCGAAATAAGCGATACAGATGGGAGACAGAGATTGTACCAGGCTTTAAATACGCTAATTTCTGCTCTGAAAACTTTTTTTTTGTGTTGGTTTTTGTGTACGTGACTTCCGGTGCTTCTGGAGCCAGCCTCAAGCAGTCACTCGAAGAACAGCAGCTTTTTAGCACTTCCGTGTTGTCTCATTTTTTCAGACTGTAGGTTGCTGCTTGGTCTAAGCCAAGAAGCATAGACAGCCAGTTCAGGAACTGTTTTCTGAATGGGCGGGGAGTGAGAGGAGCACCAGCCGAGAGTGAAAGAAGCAAAACTACGAAGAGAATTACATGCAACGTCTCAAAACACATACCAAACAATTTATACTTGATGGTCATGATATAGTCATTTCATACATCTCACGTTAAACAACCCGAGATACATTGAGTCTATTCAATCAAGGCAAAAACAGCCTGTCACCTGTGTGATACATCCATGTACAGCAGGGTCTCATATCCACTGTGTACCTTTCTCATGCATGGTCACAAGGTAAAATGTAATTTTTAGTCAACAGTAACATTTTCAACCGTAAATTGATGGGTTATTGTTCAAAGTTGTTTCTAATTTTACTGTACAAAATTTCCGTGGCAACCACAGCTGCCAGTTTTTGTCATAAAAACAACTGGATTTTCTTAACAGCATCGAAGACATGACTTGTAATAACAAATGATTCTAAGTACAAATAACTAGTGTCATTAATGTAAATGAATGATTTTGAGTAAAGAGGACAAATATGAACTCAATATGACTACTGCAAAAAATTAAGGTTATACGTTTTAAAAACTGAACCTCTTTCATATCAGCTTGTGTATAATCCAAAGTGGTATAAGGCAACGGGGTTCAACGCAATTTTCTAGTCAAGTCAACTAATTCAGGTTAAGAGTGCAGTATAGGGCTGCACATTACGGCCAAAAACTAAAAACCTCAACATTTTTTGGCTATACCACGATACATGCAATATATTTAAAATTGAGATTTCGCCTCTAAATTACTTTATAAATGTTGAATTCAAACCTTTGATGCATTGATGATTTTTAAAATTTGCGGCCAAATGGGGAAAAAATCAAAATCAGGTCAAGTTTAACAAACCTTTTATTTCAAACCAAACTTTGTGTAGTTGCATATATTGTAGTTTCAATGTATTCGTTCGTGGTGAAGCTTTAGAACCTTATTTATTTTCTGAAAACATCTCAGCTTGCAGTACTTTGGTATCCAGTCGTAAAATAACGTTAAATGCAGCTCACACAAAAACAAAACAGAGACGTAAGTATGAGTCGTCACATTTGTTTCTCATTGTTGGACAGAGCTGGGAATTAATCGCGGCTCAAACAGGCAGCAAAGGAAGCTCAAATAAGTAACTACACTTTAAAGAACAAGTCTAAAAACTCACAACCTGTGACTGACGAAAGGTGTAAGTGCCATTTTCGGCGTCTCTTAAACACAAGCATGGGCGGGAGAGTTTTCTGGATGGGCGGGGAGTGAGAGGAGCACCAGCAGCAGCATCCAGTATAATTAATAAATCCCCCACCCTTAGCTGTAGCAACCGTAATAATTAAAAACAAACTGTAATAACTCTGACGTTGTGTAAAGACGCTTTAACAGCTGCATAACCTTCCAGAGTGTTTAAATATTAATGCTCTACAGCAGCTCCACTCATAAAGTGTTTGCATTATGAGTGTCTTTTTAAAGATGTAATTGATTTTAAAAGCATTCAAGTCTTTAGAGAACGTTTTTCATGTAAAAATATTTAGAAAAATATGTGTTTGAGGCAGAGTAAACAGTCACCTTTAAGATTGTTTGCTCTCCCTCCGTTCTGGTTTGGCGTCAGCTCGTAGTAGCAGCTCGTTTCAGAGTTGTGTAAGGTGTGAAAAAGCTTTTGAGAGGAGCAGCAGCACTGCAGAGGTGGCTGCATCAGGCAGAACGGTAAATATTAACCGGTCGAGGAGTCAGGCAAGAGCCTCCTTCTGATCTTTTTGCGGTTTCACAAAGCAGCAGATCGAGTTTCTTGTAGCCTTGAATGGAAACACACAGCTGGATCTTCTCGGATGTCAGCAATGAAAACTGATAGCTGAGGTGGTTATTTCACGTACTCACTGAGCCGTGAAGCCATGAAATCAACACAGAGTTTCATATGATCCAGACTCTAAAGGTTTAAATTGGTAGTTTTCTGCTAAATTAACTTCCTTTTGTGTCAAAGAAGCAGAAAAACGTCCTCAAACCCAGATATGTGTTTAAGCAACATTTTTAAAGCCATAGTTTCAGAGCTCTGAGCAAACAGGAATCAAAGAGCTAGATTTTAAAAAAGCGCCTACACCACAAGCCTTCCAGCTGTTGTATTTGTAAAAGGGTAATTCAGGCTGATTCAAAGGAAAACTCTACATCTCCAGGGAGGCTGAAAGTCACATATACAGCTGCAAACTCCCAGCAAGCCTTGCTTCTATAAATCAAAAGGGCAGCAGCATAAGTAATGTTAGAGCAGCAAAACATTTGGATCATTATCCCCAGACAGAAATACTCAGGGAAATATAATAAAAACAAATGTGTTTTCAAAACTCTAGTGTGAGGTGTTGTTTGCAATCAGGTTTTTACTTTTGCCACAATGAGTTTGGCTATTTATCATCTACCACTGCATCATTGTGAAAGGATTAGTCCAAGCATTTGTTGTTCTTTATGAAGGTATCTTTCCGAGTTAAATGACCCCCGACTTCTCCTCTGAAGCTTATGAGAAATCAACATTTGTGGTTAAATGGGAAAAGTCTCGACAGACCTTTTTCTTGTGCTATTCTGCAGTAAGAGTGCAGTGAAAGTCTAACGTCATCATGTATTTCTGCTTTCACACATTATCTGTGACAGCATGATACATGGTGCCCCAATCTTTGATTTTACGAAACACGGTGTTGCAGAAGCATGAGAGGGATGACACAAAAAATCAGGGGATTTATATTTTACACACTGCACATGATGTGTAACAGAAGCATAATTATCCCTGGATGAAATGGTAGTGTACTAGCTTCAAATAAGGGCAACTTTTTTAAGGGAATTATTTTAGGGTCATTAAGTCCTCGATAAGCCGGCAATATCAAAAAGGCTAATAAATGGTGGATGTAATAATTCCCGTGATGATTGGTATTACAGACAATAATTTTTTGATTCACTTTAACCACGTAAAATGTTGGATCAGTACTTTGGCTTCAACCATTTTGAATTCAAATGACATTTTCTTTTTTCAGCGTTTCCATTTTTTCATTTAGGAACAACAAAGACAGATAAAGAACAATAAGAACAATTCAAAAACATAAACAATATCACCAGGCTTGTAATGTTCACAGTTCCAGAAAAGTTTTAAAGTCATAAGTTTTGTACAGTATGCTTATAAAATGTATGTTTGAAATAAAATGTTATATAGTACTGAACTCAACGGTCACGACGGGGGCAGCTACCACTCACATCCTGTATAACAAAAAGTAAATTAAATTCGTAAATCTTTCTTAATCTTAGCAAGAAAGTAATTTTTCCATCTCGTGAATTTCTTTTATGATTTCAAACCAATTTTTTTCTGTAGGTGAACACTTTTTAGCAACAAATGTCAAGCGATATTTGGCGCCTCCTGTTATATTTTCTGGCTGGTCACTCAAGTTAAGAAAAGCAGATGTTAATGGAATTGACACTTCCAGGATTTCTTTCATAATTTTCAAAATATGTAACCAAAACCAAAGTAATGTTTTTCCATTCTAGGAGTAATGAAACAGTGTACAAGATTTTTCCAACCTAACTAAAGGTAGTGGAGCAGGTATTTTGACATACAAATGATATTTTCATGTGCCAAAATGTTTCATTCAGCGCTACAAAGCCAATAACATCATCTACTATTAGCACTGTAAAATAATGGTTGGTGCTAGTTTTTCTTTGTCTGTCTTATTTATAGAGAAACCCCGTATAAAATTGAGTGTGAATTTTACCATTAAATGCATCTCAAAGTTAATTTAAAGCTAATTTACATACAAGCACATTGCTGCAGTGGTCCTCAAAAATAGGGAAAATCAAAAGCTGTTTTTGACCGCGCATACTTCATCCATTCAACATATTAAAAAAAGAGATTAAATCATATATGAAACCACACAGAGAATGTTTGATCTGTTTTTGACACTTGTTGTTGCCACCAGACCCCTGAGGTGATAAAGCTAATAATAGTATCAGTGGCAGCAGATCAATTATATGTACAAATAGGCATTTAAAGTTTAACCAATCAGCTATATTACGTATCTTTGGCCTATTTTTGTTGTTTGGCTGTTAGTGTACTCCCAAAGCAAGGGGGGGTCACGGATGCCTGGTACCAAAATTTTGGGGTTTGAAAAGTTTGGGAACCCTTGAATTAATAATACATTATAAACGTACCACTGCGCTCAAGTGTAGCCTTACACAACATGAGAGAAGACTGTTAAACAAGTTACTAATTCAAACTTTGCATTGTGTGAGTGCAAATTGACTTTGGGATTGAGTATTGCTGAAGCAGTGGATTAGCTGTGGGGAATATTTAATACACAAGCTATTTGCTATCCAAGACAGAGGGTTGGTAATCAAACAGCTCGAAAAAAAACTCACAAAATCTGCCATTGCTTCTATTTACTGTGTGTAAACTGGCACACACTGTATTTGCTTTTCTTCTGCAAACAGTTTACTGAAGAAAAATATTGGAGTAAAGAAGCCAAATCACTATCGAGTAATACTTGAGAACTCTGGGGAAATAATTGAGCGCCGTGCTTTGGCTGCCTTGCATGAATAAACATTATGTCATGTAAAAGTATCCCCTGTTTCTGGAGGAACCAGGAAACTGCTGAGTGTTTTACAACCTGAAATGCAGCAGTGGATATGTGAAGTTTGCCACCTGCAGGACCAGATTGTTTTGCTGCAGAGAGCTGTTACTATCTGGGTTATAAGCCAGTCAACTGTGGAGCAGAACCTGGGAAAAAAAAGACAAAGAGATGTAGTAGTGAAAGATGGAAGAGAGGTAGATTTTTGCAACCAATGGAGTCAACTCATATATTTGTAGTGGGTATCCTATGTCTGGGTACAGAAATAAATAGTTTCAGGATGCAAATGAGGCAGAAGGTGTTCACTTATGTAACTGTCATTGCCTACAATCTCTAACAGTCCTTTCAAGGTCATGTTATCCAAAGGGACTAAAAGTAGAGATAACAACATTGATTTATTCGCTGTAATGGCTCCTGGGATTCTGCAAATTTGAACTCCTGTGACTTATCAACCCACGCAAACACACAAAGCAATTTACCTGTGTTTGCTTGGACACCTAAAGCCTTTGTGGATCCCCTGCCAAACACGCAGGAACACTGTAAGACGTGAGTCACCGCTATTATTATCCAGGATATGAAAGATATATGAGATATCCACAAGTATCCCAGAGAAAGAGAGAGAGAGAGAGGAAACAGACAGGGGAGTTACTGAAGAGTGGGTTTAAAATATGTATTGAATGTGGCTCTCAAAGCATCTTCTCCTTTCTCTTCCAGGTGTCCGTTGTTGCCGAGGTTTCAAAATGGAGTCCACTCACCTCCTGAGCGGCTCGAAGAAGAGAGTCAAAATCCACCCTCACACCGTCACAGCCAAATACGCCACGCAAACACCCTACTCCCCGCAACCTGGAGTGCACACACACTTTCCCCAACCGGGGGACGAAGGGTACGACGACGCCCCGTCTTTCGAGGACTTTGGTTCCTTCCTCGAGGAAACGTCAGACAGGAAACAGCTCACGGAGGGAAAGAGGTGGCCTTTGACTCTGTTCGGCTCCAGAGATAAGGACACGAGCAGCAGACTGCAGGTTGTTGGGGGAGGAGGGGAGACGAGCGATGGGGGGGCGAGAGCAGCAAAAGCATCTGGGAAAGGAGTTGGAGAACAGCTGGCAAGTTTCGGGGAGGCGTCAGTGTCTGCGTCTCGGCTAATGTGGGTTGGCTTGCTGGGTGCGGCGTTAGCTCATGGATGCTTGATAGTTCTGACGCGGCTTGCCACCGAACGCTTCAGTCTCGGCCCCTTGTTCCTGCTCATGGTTCGATCTGTCGTGCAGCTCGTCTCTTTAGCCGTACCACTGCACAGAGGGGAGAACCCTTTCGGACCAGACGGCTATCGTATACGTCTGCTCTGTTACGGCGTCGCCTACTCTCTCTCCCTCTGCTGCGCCTACTCATCCCTGACATTTGTCTCTCCTGGAAACGGCACAACAACCTGGCGCCTGGCAACCACAGGCCTGTCAGCCATCTTGGCCTTCTTGCTTCTGGAAGAGAGGCTTGGATTGGCGGATGGGATCACCATAGCAGCAGGACTGTGCGGTTTGGGGCTTGCATTGCTTCCCACGGCAGATGAAAGTAATTCAGATACACGTGTTGACCCAGTCACATTCTGGAGGGGAGCGTTCGGGTGGTCTCTCTCGGCTCTCGCTGGGCTGTGGATGGCTCTGGCGCTAGTGGGGTATCGCTCCCTGAAGGAGAGGGTGGGGGTGGGCACAGCTTTGTTCACAGTGAGCTGGACTGGCAGCCTGCTTTCCCCGGCCTTCCTGATTCTCCTTCAGGAAGGCTGGTCCTGGCCTATGAGTGCCCCAGCCTGGGGGATCATCTTGGGCCTGGTTGCCTGCTCGGTAGCCGCCTTCCTGGGAATGACGCACGCCCTCAATCGGATCCACCCGGCTCTGGTCTCCGCCTCGCAGAGCTTGGAGATACCCGTCGCCATGCTGCTCCATCTGGCCGTGCTGCCGGTGGCTCCAACTGCGCCAGAGGTCGTTGGGAATGTGATGGTCATACTGAGCGTGGGCTGGCTGGTGGCAATGAAGCTGCTTCCTTCCCGTGGAGGAGGACGTCGCCAAAGAGAGGAGTATGAGGAGATCTTGGACTCTCCAATCAAATAGACTTCTTTTCTCTCCTCTACACACCCCTCCCTTCACAAGATTGTTTCTGTCGTACACAAAAGACTGCTTAATGTTTACTGGAGCCTGATCTATTTTGTATCGTCCTTTTCGTTTTTGGGAAAGTGCCAATATTGTGTTGTGTGTTTTTGTGATGTTGTACCGTGACATTAAAATCTCTCTGAGGAATGCACGGCCCAGTTCTGATCAGTATCTTGCCTTGTAAAGACCGAGTTTCTACATAGGCTACGTTTTAAAACAATGTCAGTCACTTTAAGCGGCCAGCTGAGAGCTAGCCAAGGATTGATGCCGACTATTTGGCTCCCGGCAAAGTAGAAGAACAGGACATGGGAGGCAAGAGAGGGGAGCAGTGGAAGATAAATGGGAGGGTAGGGTAGAGATGATTGGATTGGCACACAGATAAAAAGCAGGAGAGAAAGATGAGTGATGGCAGATGACGAAACAGATGAAAGAGAAGGAAGCCAGAGCAGAAAGCGAGGCTGACGTTCGGTGATTATTTTGCCGCGTCTGACCAGCTGGCTGATAAAAAACACTTTCATGTGTCTGGAACAGTCATTATATCTAATAACTACCTGTCAGACACATAATCACCTACACTCTTCTTTTCTAGGCCTCTCATCCTCGTTTCAATCATTAGCTTCCATTTTTGCCTTTTTCCTCATTTTCCCTATGTTACAAAATGGCATAACAACTTAAAAAGGCTCCATTCACTGAAATTCATAGACATCCTGAACAGATGGAGACTTTCTATGAAAACAGGTGCGCTCTCATTAAACAGACCAGTGTGTCTGAACAAGTGCATGTGTTCACTCGTTACTACATCTCGATGCTCCTTTTGGAACTTGTCGTAATGTTTAAAAATAGTGGCAGAAGTCTCAGCTTATTGCAATTCCTGTAAAACTGGCCTCGGACTTCTGCATAAGGATTTGTGCACAAACAAACACAGATGCATAACACGAGTGTAATTTTGCAAGAGTGCCATGATTGTAAGACTTTCATTGGTGGAAATACTTCTGTTATATAAAGAGGCTGGCACCGTTAAACTCATACACAGGTCAAATGTTCTTTGTTGTGATTGAACTAAATTTACAGTAGCGGTATCGTACTTAAACTCTCAAAATGTTCACTACAGATTAACCATTTAATTATATGAAAAAGCATGTGACCACTGTTAAGATTTATGGGAACTAGACGTATTTTTTGGAGGTGTGGCCAGTTTTAAAAAGGTAAAATTAAAATAGTGAGTATTCTACAATTGAAATTGGAGTTTCTGCTTTTTTTCTGTGTTCTCTTGAAAGCAGAGCTTTGATTTTCTATCTGAATTCTGAGAAAAATAATAAACATTCTATTTGCTTTTATCATAGAGTTCGGATTTCAAAGTTAGAATTTAATATTTGGCCAAATTAAACATAAACATATACAAGTTTGTTTATCAGTCATTATTACAGTATATGCCACTTATCTAGGCTTTTTGAAAATGTATATTTGAAATTTATAACTAGGCTCGATGCTCGTTTAATTCTGATTAAATTATTCTCAATAGTAAGTGATATTAGGGCCAACCTGACAACATTTTATCAAAATAATCCGCATTAAGGAGCTCATTTCATCTCTGCCTGTTGACACTGTGGCAAAAAAGTTTGTTTCTATCAGAGATTTGCCTTTCAAGTCAGGAAATAATGACAGAAACGAGGCTTATGTGTGAGGCGCTACTGCACCAAAACTGGGAAAAGTGGAGGCGCAACCCTGTCCTGCAATCCAGGCAACAGCAGCTGAGTAGGTGAGTTATGTTTAAGTTTTCCCTTATAACAAAGTAATTATCTGTGATAGTGATAATTTTAATGTGGGAATACTGTGACATATGTCTCATTTGTGTTTTGAGAGGTAAACTACGAAGACGTCCTGTTCACATATTGTGACAGTAGCGTCAACAGACAAGTTCAATGTCATTACATTACAAAAGAAGGATGAAAAACAAATCTTTTACTGACCACTAATCCTATTTCTTTTAAATCTTTTTGTGTCAGGATGAATATAATCTGCTTATACACTCACCAGTTATACATCCTCCCTAACACAACATCCACAAATGGCCTGAGTTGGCAGTTCATTTTTCAGATCACTCTTCATTTTCTGCCTTTAAATCACTTCCTGTTTTCTTATCTGTTATATTTCTTCTATCTTTTATAAATCTTAATAAAACACGAGTATAAACACACAACATAATTGAATGAAGAGGGTGTGTGGAGCAGGAGACCAGTTTAAAAAAGATGTGGAAAGTACCTCCATTAAACACCATTTAATGTGCGGTTTATAACAATGAAGGCAAGTGTGTGGCTGCAGGACTGACGGGCGGCGCTGTAATAGCTTTGGCAGGGTTTCATTAATCATAAACACTCTGAGCATCGTAAGTCGAGGTTTCTAAGCAGCTAATGAGAGGGTGGAGCCTACCCACAATTAAACTCAGGCCAAAACCTCTGACACACTTTCTCGCGGTTTGCAGACATGCCCGCAAGAACACAATCATGGAGGTGTAAAAATCAAGCACGCGTAGGACACGCACTGAGTCAGACAGATGAAAGTGTAAACATGTGCATGAACTTGCAGCTCTAAAAATGATTACTGTGTGGGAGGAGGGAGGAAACCTTTCCATGAGGCTGACAGGGTTGTTTTGATACGTTTTTATTTATTACAGCAAAACCTCAGCATTTATAGTACATCTTAAGTTATTGTCACCAAGCGCAAAAAAAACAAGCTGATGTTAAAAACAAGTGTGCAAAATCACAACACTGGAGTATCCTTCCTCTTCCTCTTCTCTCATGTGTCTCCTCTGCTTTTCCTCTGCGTCCCTGCCTGTTCAATCACTCTGCTCAGCTGCAAGTGAACCCTCTGCAACTCTGCTGCTATAGCAACCAGGGCCTTTTCCATTCCTGCCATGTCAAGAGGTGAAGTCACATCCTGCTCTTTGACGCCAGATGTTAACGGCTTCGTTCCCAAGCCGAACGCTGCACCTAAACCTCCGGGTCTCTGCGTGGGCTGCTGTCCTACCCTGCCATCCCCTGCTGCTAACGGCGTCACCCTAAGACCGCTAGCTTCCTCCAGACGCTTCAGGTGGGCGCTCCCCTCGCGGCTACTGTGCAGGAGCTGCTGTAAAGTACAGTTTAGCCTCCTCTCCCTCTGCGTTTCCTCCTCCCTCAGTTCCAGCAAGCCTTTTTGCAGCCTGACACTTGTTTGCTCCGCTTGCATCCTGCAGGCTGACTCCAGGCTGGGTAGACAATGCTGGCATGTTCCTTGCGCTAGCTTGTCCACCTGGGTTTTGATAGAGTGCATACCTCCGCAGCATTGTTCTAGCGACTCCAGGAGCATGTTCTGCCTCATGTGGGAGTCCTCCAGAGCGATGAAAAGTTTGTCCCAGCGAGAAAACTCGGCACTCTGGCAAGGTGGAGTCGGAGTTTCACCTGCAGAAAATATCAAGGCTTGCATCAATTAAGTAGCAGAGTCAGTTTGGAAGGTATCAGTCAACTGAAAACAGGGTAAACAAGAATTTTGAACATTTCTTGGTACATGGCTGTGAAACAGAACCTTCAGATGTGCCCAAAAGTTTACACCCTCCAGCAGAATTTTCTGATTTTTTGGCCTTTTCTCAGACTTCAAAAATGACCCTGTTAAGAAGTTTACACAACTCTGGTGGTTTTGTCCTGATAAATGCACAAAAGTGAACACAAATGTGTTTGAATGTCTCCTAAAGGTAGCCATCCTCACCTGTGATCTATTTGCTTGTAATCAGTGTGTGTGCATAAAAAAATGAACGGGGTCATTTTTAAAGTTTCTGCTGACATTATGATTTAAAAAGGTTTTTGTGTTACCATTCATATTTTCTGAGAAAAGGCCAAAAAATCAGAAAATTCTGCTGGAGGGGGTGTAAACTTTTAGGCACAACTGTGTATTTAGCATTTTGAACTAGAGAAAGCTTGTTCTTTACTTACAGAGAACAGCAAATTTGAAAAATGGTTGACAAGTGCTGGATGTACACTCAGTGCATGGCTGATTTCCAGTTTCTGTCGTTTGATTTGGCTTCCTTCAAGGTGCTATTCCTCATAGATGAAAGGCAATAAAAAGAAATGTGTTTGCCCATTCCTCTTGGCAGTTATGGAAAAGTTTTCCCCATTAGAGACTCTGATGTCCATGTGAAAAGAACTGTTGCTATAGTTAATGTGCTGTGTGAAATATAGTTTTTATTGAGTGGAACCCTGACGAGGTTTCTTTTGTCGCACCGTGTGATTTATAAAAAAAAACAAACGTGCCCTTTGTTCGTTGTTTTTCTTTCTATAATGAAAAGAAACTTCATAGTTTCCTAAAACAATGATGTCCACTACAACATTATGTTGGGATGCGGTGACATTTTTCATGGAGAGTGAGTCATACAACAAAGTTATTCTTGTCTGTTCTTTGAATTTTGAGCTCTTCAAAATAAAGCTTGCATAATAAAAAAAAAAAAAAGTTTGAGATACTTGTGCCAAAAAAGGACAATGCATGAATAAAATTTTAGTCATTATTTGGACAAATAAAAAAGCTAACACTTCTCTTTCAAGTGTATTCTCCACATGAGTAGTGCATTCTGACAATGATGTATTCAAAAACTTAAAAAAAAGATCTCTACATTTTGTGACAGTTACAGGCATAGTTTCCAGAATTACAGTAACAGCCCCTTTAAACAGAAACTTGAGCTACAGTTTTGTGCATTCATGAGTTCATTGAATGAAAGATTTACTTGGGATATGTAAAATTAAACATGTCAGACCTCAGTAGTTTCTGGAGATATGTGCATTATTTTGGACAGGATTAACATGTTCTAATTTAAATACTATGTAAACAGAAGTGGGACAGTTATAGGGCCTTGGAGACTACCTTCACTGATCATCTACACTTCTAAATTAAACTTCACAAGATGAACTCTATTGCCTAAAAAGAATCTGGCATTACAGCTGAGAACAAAATCTTCCCAATGAGCCATCTGCTCATACAAGCTGGTAACCAAACACACGACAGGACAAACAAACAAAACTCACCCTCCTGCTGGTCCTGAGAGATCTCGTTGTCATAGTTGTCGGCGTAGTTTCCTTCATACTCAACTTCATTCACACACAGGGATGCACTCACAAAGCCAAGCACACACAACACACCCCAGGTGCCGGATACACGCATGGTGTTGTTTTAAATATTTTCCCTTTCAAAGTTTCAGAAATGTTTGCAACACAGTTTTCCAGCTTATCATTTCTTCTTCCTGCACTGTGTATGCAAAGCTCTTCGCACAGAGCCAACCGCTGAGGGTGCAGAGTTTATAAGGATGGGAGAAGGAGGGAAGTCGAGGAGGGTGGGACAGAGGTGGGGGTGCTGCAGAGGTTGGGTGAGTAATGCTTCAGTGGAGGTAACATGTCAAAAGTCAAAGTGAGTGGGGAAATTGGGGCATTATAGAGAAGGAGAGTTATAGGGGCACAGGAAAGCTTGAGTGACAAGAAAATCAAGTACAAGAGAGGAGAAAAACAAGAGACCTACAAATGTAAAAGCATATGTGTTTTTGTTATTTCCAAGGAGTTTCTTTTAACAGTGTACCTGCAGGTTTTGGCAAGTCAAATGTAAGACTTTTTGATACCTTTTTAATACCACTTTGAGGGAAATTTAAGACCAAAAACACATAAATATAGTTGATGGTTTGGGGGTCTAGCTGCATTACAAGCAAATCATAGCGAGTCACTTAATGAGACTCATTCAAGTTTCCTTTTTGAGTGTTAATTGAACATAAAGTTGCTCATTGGTTAATATGTGTATGTAAAAGTGCAAACAGTAACATAGACTGCCTAGCTAGGATGCAGATGAATATCAGCAGCTTGTAAGACAGTTTTTCCTCTAAATCTCCTTCCCGCAAAATAAAATTAAAACCTATGAAACACTAACAAATACTGCCCAGACAAATTTAAGACCTTTGAGAAATTTTTTTTAAAACCAGAATATAACTTTCAATGAGTTTAAGACTTTTTAAGGCCTTAGTTTTAAATACATGAATTTAAGACAGGCAAAAAATGGTACTGTAGTGAGTTTGTTCATTTCTTTTTTTTACTGTTGGATTAGGATTTGGCCTGTAGAAGTATTTATCTTCCTGTAGCTTCTCAACCGACACATTATCTGACTATTTCTTCGATTTAAAAATGTAATTACTCACCAATTTCTTTCACCAATCAGTCACTCACCAGCTGCATCCATTTCATTCTGCTTCATTGGCTTTTCCCGCCTCTGCATCACACACGAGCTAAAAATAGAACAGTTCACGAGCTGCTCGTCTACGTCACAAGGCGGACTTCTCGTCGCCTAGCAACGTGTAGTTAGGCGGCCAACTAGCTAAAATAACGAACGTCACGTAACTAAGCATATTATGCTAAAGTTTCAAGACCTAACTTGTTTTTTAAAGGGACTGTGAGGACTTTCTAATTGATTTTGAAAAAGTCTGATATGTAGCTACAGTACAGGCCAAAAGTTTGGACACACTTTCTCGCATTTTCTTTATTTTCATGACTATTTACATTGTAGATTTTCTCAAAAATAACTGAAAATATGCTTTATATTCTAGTTTCTTCAAAATAGCCACCCTTTACTCTGATTATTGTTTTTATACTTTCGGTATTCTTCAAGAGGTCGTCACCTGAAATGGTTTTCTCTTCACAGCTGTGCCTTATCAGGGTTAATTAGTGGAATTTCTTGCTTTATCAATTGGATTGGGACCATCAGTTGTGTTGTGCAGAAGTCAGGTTAATACACAGCCAACAGCCCGATTGGACAACTGTCAAAATTCATGTTTTGGCAAGAACCAATCAGCTAACTAAAGAAAAATGAGTGGTCATCATTACTTTAAGAAATGAAGGTCAGTCAGTCCAGTAAATAGTCATAAAAATAAAGAAAACGCAAATTGAATGAGAAGGTGTGTCCGAACTTTTGGCCTGTACCATATATGCTTGATCATAATCGCAAAATTAAAACAAGATTATCATCATAAAATAGGTTATTTCTTATTCCTAGCTCCCAGATTGGCTTGGAATGGACTAAAGTGATTTACAGAACACCAAAGTCTCCATGATAACACAACTCCAGCTGATGAGTTTAGCAGTGAGAAGCAATATCTGTGTTTTTCTCAACTGAAAATGAGTTCTGTGATTTATCTGGTAATATTAAAGGACACTGGAGCTGGACTGTTGGACAGAAAAGGGACAGAAAGGTATAAGAAAGCTAAACAGGAGAGCAATAGAGCACGGGCTAAAGGCTAAAATATGGGTTAAGTTGTTTGTGACAATGTTCATTCCAACCCACATGCAGCAGTTAGCATCATTAAAAGTAAAAGCCAGGTTACATTAGCTTTGCCTAGTAGATGAGCACTGGCAGGACATAACCAGGATTATTTAATATTACGCTGTGAGTAGCGCTAAATGCAGGTGGCTGCTAAACGATGGTACAAACTTACATAGTTTGTTCACATGTTTCAAACAACAGCGCTACGTAACTATTGTTAAATACATTACCTTGTCGTATTGTATACGGTAAAAAGTTATCTTGAACAAAGAAAAGTAGGGTTAAAAGAAAGATCAGACCTATTTCCACTTTGGCTTTCAAAATAAATAAACTTAATTGTTGCTAAATTGATTTGAAGCCTAATACTTAGCTTACATTTAAGGTAACCAACCCCCTTACGTGAGTTGAATTGGCAGGCAGTGAATCTCAGGATGTGGAAGAAAGATGCATTTGTCAAAACTGGACAAGACAACAGGATACTGTGAGACCTTCAGTATAAAAATCTGTCCTTCAGGGATGCAGCCCTGAGAAAAAGTCTAGCCTTCACTTCGTGGCTTATTCAGAAAATAAAACTTCCAACTAGAAAAAGATGTCAAAATAGATCCAAATGTAAGTTCATTTTTTAAATGGATAGAGAAAATAAAATCAAACCCTGTCATTGAACTTAAACAGAAACTACAGAATTCCTTTTAATAAAAAAATATAAAGGTACAACCTTGATGACTACAATAATAAAACTATAACTCCTGTGTCCTGTTGAGAGGTATTCTTAATAATATCCACTGATGCTCAAATAGATCATTTTTCCTGCCAACGAGAAGAGGACTACTATTGTTTAGAGCTTCATTCTTTAATCCTCCACAGTCGTATACATTGTTTCCTGGGGATATTTCAATCCACACTATCCATCTGGGTGGATCCGTCTTTTTAATGTTCGTACAGATGAGTCAGGGTCATTCCCGCTCATTTAACAAGTTATATGGATCCTTAGTTTGCTAAAATAACCTCATTCAAAGAGCAGAGTTCTGGTCAACAGGTTTTGGGGTCAAGCAGCAGAAAGCGGGACACGTGAAGGCCAAAGGAAAAGACTTGACCTTGTTATTCTCTGCAGACGTCAACACTGAAGCTACCTACACATGTCAGCAATAACTGGAACAGATATAATGATTTTCCTGGGCTGTAATTGTAGCAGAGGGACTAATTGGTGCAGTGGCTGTCAGGTTTATTTCTGGAAGAGGAAGAGACGGGGACAAGAATGAACAGTTGGGAAGGAAAACACAGGAGGAAATATGTAGAAGTTTCCTTTCCTCAGTGGCTTATTCATGCATGGCCTATTTCTATAAAATACAGATTATTAGTTATTTACTCACGTGAGGCAAATTAATGAATGAAAGCAAAACAAAAAACCATCACAGAAACAAAACTGATGCATTGCTGCTGTTGTTAATCATTAGTACCATGTGCATCATAACATGATGATGTTAATTTATATTTTCAGTGTTGTAGTCCAAAACCAATTAATTCTTATACAGTTTTTTTTTAGCCTGATCAATGTATTGCATGTTTTTATTTCCTCCAAAGAAGAATTCTATGGATTAATCCCTTTTACAGACAGACAATGAGATTTTACATTCGTTCTAATATTTGGAGTTTGAAAAATGAATGTTTCCTTCAGATTAAATTGACTATTTCTCATTTTAAACAACCTCTGGATACTTTGTGGTAATCGCTGGTTTTGAACAATGTTCTCATTATATTGTATTTGACTAAGTCTGTAAATTTAAGTATATTCAGTTGTAAAAACAGGATTTGGTGGTTAATAATATGTTTTATCACTTATGATTCATATGGCTTTTTTGGTGACAGAAAAATAGAGTGTATATTTGTTTTATAAGTGTGTCCACAGACCTCTATGCAGTCAACATATATGGGGCAATGAGTGAATAATAAAGCATGTGCAGAGATTACGACAGTTCTTCATATTTTTGTTGCGACATAGTTTATCCTCTTAAGACTCGAGTGTTTTTATACTGTGCATTTCTTATTCCTCCTTGCTATTCAGGGTCACTAAGACCTAATAGGTATAAAAACTAAACTCGGTCTTTGTACAGAAAGTTATGTTTTTATAGTGTTATTAGTTAGCTGCTAGTTTTTAGTTATATGGGTCAATGACAAAAAGAGGGTCTAAAAACGTATCTTTAAAAGGTTCTTTGAAAATGGATAAAAAAACATATTTCTGAGTAAAGAATTATGTTTTTTAACAGATTTCAGTAGTTGACCAACATTTCAAAGTTTTTAGGTTCATTATTTTTTAGTATTTTTAATTTGAGCACCCAAAAATGTCAGGTGGTGCAACCAAATATATGAAAATATATTTATATGTTCCTGTTATTTTTTCTGTGTGAAATTATTGGCAAGTATCTCTCAAGTGTCTGTAGTGACTCATACATTTTCATTTTGTGTGTTTNTATTTCTGAGAGAAGAATTATGTTTTCTAACAGATTTCAGTAGTTGACCAACATTTCAAAGTTTTTAGGTTCATTATTTTTTAGTATTTTTAATTTGAGCACCCAAAAATGTCAGGTGGTGCAACCAAATATATGAAAATATATTTATATGTTCCTGTTATTTTTTCTGTGTGAAATTATTGGCAAGTATCTCTCAAGTGTCTGTAGTGACTCATACATTTTCATTTTGTGTGTTTCATCTCTTTTATTTGTGAATAAGATAAATAATTTGATGTTAAAATAACATTTCACATTATTACATTGGTTGTACCACCTGACATGGAAATTGTTCC
>RPOG01002744.1:0-82414 GCA_008086565.1 Thalassoma bifasciatum
CAGAACCAGTGACCAAGACTTCAGAGCCTTCAACCTTCACCTCACAACCCATCAGTATGACCTCATCACAGGTCAGTGTAACCTCACAGCCTGTCAGTTCAACCTCAGAACCAGTGACCAAGACTTCAGAGCCTTCAACCTTCACCTCACAACCCATCAGTATGACCTCATCACAGGTCAGTGCAAGCTCACAGCCTGTTAGTTCAACCTCAGAACCAGTGACCAAGACTGTTCAAAGATCTTCTTCTTTGACAAATGAGCTCAACATGCCTCTCTACAGAGAAACCTCTCCACAGCCCAAAGAGCGGTGTGCGTTTTTACACCTCGGCTCAAGTCACAGCTCAGACAATCATAGTCGCATCTGGAGAAGCTGCTATTGTTGTGTTTCGTGTATTAGTGACCATAAAGTGCCTTCATAGGGCGCAATAGACCCACTGTGGGATCCCAGGGAGAAAACAGAGGGGCCACAACTGGAAAACAGTTGTATTGTTATTCATAGAGGCAGACACTCTCCCTTTTGAGCCCTGTTGGGGGATTCTCCATTACAGGTAGTTGTGAACTGTCTCTTCTTGTTGAGATGAGGGCCTGGTACACAATGAGCTGCTGCAGAGCACAATGACTTCAAATAGGTTTCAAGGTAAACTGCCTGTGCACAACAGAAGAGCTCAGGCCTGTCAAATCACAGACACTGAAAGTCGTCTTGCGTATTGAGCCGTGTATTGGCGATTTGTTGTTGTCGCAGTTTTGAGAGTCGTAAATGAACGGAGTAATAACATGTGTGTGACAGGTTTGTTGGTGAAAGGAGTGAATGGAGGAGGGCAGGAGTGATGCTGCTGGGACTCCACAAAGACCTGAGGCTGTGATCAAACAGGAGGAGTCGGCCTGAGGGGCTGAACAGTCTGAGCGCACTTTCAGGGGGAGATGATTTCTGCACACAGGTCTCACCAACACCTGCTGGTCTAGAAAATTATAGTCCTGGACCATGAGGAAAGTTAAAATGCATCAGTAGTGACCTCAAGTGGCACTTTGTGTGAGGTACAGCCCAGGACACATTTATAGCACATTAGTATCTCCAGGAGCCACATTCACGTGACAAGTCCAGAAAAATGTCTCATTCCAAGATACTATGGGACAAAACTGAGGCTTTGAGTGGATAAAAAATTTGGTTACCAAGTTTCTTAGAATAAGAATAAAGTCTTTATATGAGAAACATACAAGCACATTTTTCTTGCCCCATGATATTTCCAAGCCTTTCCAAGTAACTCAGGTCTCATTTTTGTTTTTAATATCTTGAAATAACACATTTCTTCCAACTTTCGTTTGTTTTATTAGTTTCACACAAACATATATACAATCAGACAGTAAAAAATAAATCAAGGTTAAATCAAAAGGAATCGAAATGGGGGAAAAAACAGCATAGTTGTGTGTGTTTAGAAACTTGTACAGGCTCTTATAAAAAACACACACAAAAGATATACATACAAACAACAAAGTCACAAATACAGATTAAATGTTCAAGTTGAAAAATTCATGTATGTAAAAACAGCAATTATAATATCTAAATACTAGTGATCATATGAAAATTGAGAGAGGTGCATTAAAAAATGTTTCACCCAGAGCACTTTTTAAGTTTCATTTTGAAAATGAACAATGACAAAGATGAATGTCTCAAATAGCGATTCCACTTTATAACGCCTGGGTATTTAATAGAAAACTGACCACACGATTTTGTACGACAGAAGATGAAGATTTTTAGCCTGTCAAGTTGGATATTTGTTGACAATTTTTCAAAGATAAGATTGTTTCTGCAGTGCTGTTTTGACTTTCAGTATTCCATCATATGATTAATTTAAATTTACTTTTTGTCAAACAGAGATAAATGTAAAATGTGTTGTTAGTAAAAGCCATGGTACATAATGAGGGATAAGCTTGGCTTAAGTGACATGAAAGAATCTAAATGCTGAAATCATGAAACTTATTTTATTCATCCCCCTTTGTCATTTTACAGCTCTGAACTGAAAAACTGAAAATCTAACTGAAAATTCTTCAAACTAAAAGGGAAAACATTTTAGTCAGATATAAGAACTTGTTTGTTGATGGATCATCTTGGATTTTGTGAAGTGAAACAGTTTTGATTTAAATAATTTCTCTGATAAAAATAAGTTTTTATGAACATTTCATAAGGTTTTTTAACTGCTGAGCTATTCATAAAAGATAAATCATGTTGTTTCAAGCAAAAGACTCAGCTTGTATTAAGAAAACAAAACTCTAGGTAAATCTGCAGCTCAACAACTCACACACTGCATTATAAGGATTTATCTTAAGAACAGCTTCTATTTTCTAAGAAGTATCTGAATGTCTTGAATCCAGGATGGTATTACTGTTATTGAGCTTACCATAAGATAGATACACCTGAAATAATCACAGGTTGGAAAACTATGGCAAAAAAAAAAGCCTGATACCTGTAAGGAATGATAACCTCAAGACTTCTTGCCTTAAAATTTCTAATCTTGTTTCATGCATATTGCGAACACAAATCTAGAACAGTTTCACTATTATTGTGCTAAAAATGAGTGAAATAGAAGTAAAACAAAGAGGCCATGAAAATAAAAGATGCTTCTTTGGAGGGGAAATCCAAATTTTGAAAATTATAAGCTGGTTGTGAGACATAAAACTTCATAGTGAGATAAAGATATGTCTTCGAATGAGTTGAGTAGATGAATTTTAAAGTAGTAGTGAAATCAGGATCATACCATCATATATACTTTCACTGCAGATCTTTCAGAACCTATAGAAATAAGCTTAAACACACTTGTGGGTTTGGCAGGGCAGCTCTTAAATGGTTCATAATTAACCTCTGACCCTGACAATAGCCTCACATTTCCACTTACATTACACACACAATGCTTATCCACATCAAAGTCAGCAGGTGGAAATACGCCCTCACACACATTGAGAAATGAAAAGCTGCAATCAACATGTGAGTGTCTTTAATGATGTGGGAGAATAAACATGTGAGCAGAGAATCAGTCAGTAAAAAGCAGCTCAGCTCTGGGAGCAGCTCAGATGCTTATTGGCCCTCCACGTTAGCATGTGAGCATCTGTGGCTGTGTCTGAGGCCTGAGGGCAAGGCAGGGGTGATTAACATTTAAAACAGGCCCAGGTGCCCCCGCCCACCTCCACCCATACACCCCCCTCCAACCCCCTCCAACCCCCTTCACCTCTGAAAGCCTGATGTCTACAGAAACACCACATCACCACTGGTATCATGTCATCACTATGGAAGAGACTGTTTCGCACTTTGCTTGGGACAAAATACCTTCTTTACAGGACACTCTTCACAACATTCACAACAAAAACACATTTCTAAAGGTGTTCAGTGTTGACCTTGTCTTGTATTACATCACAAAAGTTTGACTTAATTTGAATCTTTTTATTGTTAATGTTGTTTATGAACAGCGTGAGTTTTTAATAAATTCAATTGATTTAAAGTGAGAGGTCTCTGAGGGCTCAGGGATCAAAACTGGGTTGGCCAATCAAACCGCTGATTCTGGATTTTTCTTGTGAATGTCGACAGCAGAGTCCTCACAATCACTAAAAGATGAAGCACTTCACACAAACCTCATATCTGTGTGTTTAACTCCATCAGTGGGGATGGAGTGTGGGTTGGCCTCAAAGACACACACTGTTCTGTCAAGTCCAGTAACTCTTAACATGGAGAGACTGTGATGGATGCATGGAGCCCAGCCAGAGAATCAAACCAGGAAACACTTGATTTGTGCCATCAGCACTAACTACTGCAGCACCGTGCAGCCCGACTGAACAAGAGGTGCATTAAAAGACCAGAGTCCTCTGAGGAAGCAAAGCTGCCTCAGACTTGTCTAGTGGATCTTTCCAGTCGCAGTTGGACACTCAGGAACAGGTTTTAAACAAAAGTCTCCACCTCTCAGAGCAGAAAAATGTAATATGTATTTTTATATAGAAACCGGTTTTTCTAAGTGATAAGTTTCTCCTTTTACCCTGTTTGAGTATGAGTGTCTGTCAGACTGTGCTGTTACCAGTATTGACCAGAACACCCTTGAAAAACAGATTTTGAATCCCCATTAGTTATCTCCTGGTTAAATAAGTTTGAGAAACAAAAAATACAGGTACCTGTAGGACTTTCTAACATTACTCACTTTGGAAAAAGGTCACTCCAAAAACAAGCTAAAAGAAACTGATACACAATATTTTTGCTTATAGTGATAAAATGAATTCACTAATTGTAATACTATCATTTCATGACCATAGACTGTATAATCAGTGGACGCAATGTCAGCTCTAACTGAAGCTTCTAACAAATGCCCCAACCCCTGGTGACAGGCTGCAGTATAGGTCAAAATCTCTGTCTCCAATGTACTCCAGATGAGAGGTGGTAAAACTTTTTAAAATTGTTATACGTCATAGAAATGTATCTCACATCCTCAGTTACAAGTTTGATTTTACGATTATTGACAGCTGCTGTTTGTGAGTAGCTTTTATCGTGGATATAAGAAACTTCAGGAAAGAGAGCCAAAGAGAGATCAGACCTTTGAAAGAAAAGATATAGAAAGATATATTTTTTGTTTCTTTTTTGTTACACAGTTCCACCCAAATCCTCTAATGCTCAGACTCTGGCTGCACAATGGCTGCTGAAGGGCTCCAGTAAAGGGGTTCCTTCGGCTTCAAAATCATACAACTGTGAGAGGTGGAGCCACACTGTCCATTCTATATACAGTGTATGATCATGACCCCAGTATCATGATGCGTATGATGAGATTCTTGCCAAATCTCACCCCTACTGATGGCAGAGGATGATACCTAATCCCATTCACACACATTCACACACATTCTGGATGTAGGACCAGGAGTAATCATGGGTTCAGGGTCCCAGACTGTTCAATGTGTGAACTCTGGAGCTTTGACTGAAAGATGACCTCTTTCTTCTTCCAGTCGCTCATGAGATAAAAGTAGAAGTAAAAGGATGAGTTTGCACCATCATGTTGTCTAAAGTCCACACAGAACATTTATACTGATGAAAAATAAAGATGTATGAGCTGAAGCTCCTCTGAGGAGACGAGATCCCCCTGAAGTCGTCCTTCACTGGAGTATTTATGTGAGAGGAAGGGGCCACAGAACTGTCTGTGTGGGAGTCCGCTGCTTAATTCTCTGTCACAAAACACTTACAGCCAGTAGCAGAGAAGTGCCACATTCATCAGCTCTCTGCCAGAACGTTTATACAGCCATTAAACACTCAGAGGACAGAGGATGAAGAAGAGGAGGAGGAGGGAGGACGGTAAAGTCTGAAATCTTCAGACTGTTTCTGGCTGTAAATGATGAAAAGCAGAAAATTCAGAGACAGCAATTATAACTCTTATTATAACTACTCATATTATAGTTGCCTTACAAAAAAAACCCTGTAACAAAAAAAAAATCAGAATGCATTTAAGAACTTGTTAAATTTGACTGATACCCCTCTTTAACATGTTCTTAAAGGTACAGTGTATAACAAAGTGTTGTTAGAGATATCTAGCAGTCAGAGTTACACTGAAATATCAAGAAGCTCTTGATGTGTGATCCTCTATTTGTCATGTTTTCATCATTATAATGAATTTAACTTGTCTCTTTATCTCTAACAGAACATTCAGTGCAGCCTTTAAAACAAAATATTTGCATTACTAGTTTGTCTGATACGTGGTCATAGAAGAGGGCCACCACCTGAGCAACAATTTATAACTTTCTTCAGTGTTACATGCCATGTAAACATCTTCCAACTCTGCCTCTGCCTAAGGAAAATGTTCTCCATTAGGGGGCGATAGAGAAAAAACATGTCAGGATGTTTTTATGGCAGGATCAGGAGCTGGATTTAATCAGGATTGTTTTTTCTTATCCATTTAAGACACAAATATTCCTTATTCTTAATTGTTTTTATGCCTCCATTTTTTTCTGCTCCATTCATAACTTTAATCTGGTCTTGTTGCCTCTAATGTGTTTTTTTAACTCTTTCAATTGAACCCTGTGATAAAAACATTCATATAAAGATGTCAGCTGTAAGTTCCATTTATTCCACTCTTGTCTCTTTGAGCAAGCAGCGGTGAGCGTCAGTGTTGGAGCTTCATTCATCCTCTTTTATTTCTCTGTCGCTGTCAACGCCTTGTTCCCTGATAACAGACATTTGTCTCTGTCCTCTGCCTCCCTGCTGCAGCGCCATCAGCACCAGTGACAGCTACTTGGCAAGAGACAGGCACACACACACACACACACACACACACACACACACACACACACACCACACACACACACACACAAGGTCTGCACCATCAGAAGAAGAGAGATACACAGCAGTAAAGACCACCATAAATGCTCATCAGGGACACACAGTCTGAAATTAATTGCAATGATGTACCAGTGTGTGTGTGTGTGTGTGTGTGTGTGTGTGTGAGATGTAGAAAGATGAAATGTAGAGTTTCAATCAAAGTTTTATATATAACTTTCAAATTCTGAACATTTGATATGTTGACTTTACACTATTTTAGATTGAATATGGACCATATTATCTGAGCCCATCATATTCTATTAATATTATTTTATCGTTCATCTCTTAAGATATCTGTCTGTTTCTTGTTCCAGATTGAAAATGTCTACAGATCAGCCGCATTTAGCAATTAAATTGATTAAATAGAAAATGTCTCTAAGTAGCCCATCAAATAGTAGATGTTTGGCTAATAGATAGAAAAAAAGTCTGTTTTTTTTTTCTGAGACCAGGTGTAGTGAGAAAAAAGGCAGTCAGGAGCACTTCCCTGGAGGGTATTTGCCCATTAGACAAACCAGAGCAGTCCAAGAAAAAAGAAACTACTCCAGTACAAAAAGTGTGGATAAACTGTTTCTGATCAAAAACCTATGACCAGTTACACAAGCACATCCTCTTTACCAACACACGCCCATGAGCCTCCTTACCAATAACATTACCAAAACATACTTTTTCAAAAACCATGACATCATCTGTATATGCACCAATAGAACCATTGAAATATTTTATAATGTAAATGATGAGTGAAGTGTACAGGGTTACAAACAAACACGACAAATAGGAATGATGGTCTACAAAAGTTATGTTGTCATTTTATTATTATTATTATTATTATTATTATTATTATTATTATTATTATTATTATTATTATTATTATTATTATTATTATTATTATTATTATCTGCTCAAAACCATACAATCATAGTGTAGTTTAACAGGAATGTGCAGGCGACTTAAATCCAAACAGTCCTTGAACCAATAAGCAACAATCCTCTATTGCACTTCATTTTATTGACCACTAGATGTCCTACTTTAGCACCGTGTGTCAGTGAAACTTCAATCAATGAAACATGTTTTGGATGAAGTATTGAAGCTTCAACAAAGCCTCAATCAGCCATCACTTCTTGTGACTGCTTTAATAATGTATTTAAATATCTCAATCCTAATTTCAGGTGTTTTAAATTACAGGTTTTAAGTGATGCAAAAATGATGAGGATTTTCCAGCACTTAATTTTAGGAATAATACCACATTCCTGTCAGTGTCAATATCATGTTTCTACTCTTAAATGTGTTCCTGGGGAAAACCAGGTCCCAGGTATTCAAGACTAATCTTAATTTAACAAAAAAAATTCTCAGATCTTTTTTTTTTTTCTTTTTTTGCTTGAGGGTAGACCTGAGTTTATAATTTTAATTTCTAAAAATCATCATGATCTTATTCTTTTTCTAAAGTTAGTCTTTTTGGCTTTGGTGCCTATATTTGGATAGGAGAGAGAGGACAGTGGATAGTACAGGAAACAAGGTAAAACTGAGGAGTGACATGCAGGAAAATGGCCACAGGCTGGATTCAAACCTGCGCTGCCCTCATGGAGCGTGACCTTAACCACCAGGCCATCTGGATCCTATGATTTCATTGTTTTTTTGGGCACATTTGAACCAACTGATTTTGAGTAAAACACAGGAAAATCAGATCATTTTCAAAGGCTTATATCATTTTTATGTGAGTCAGATTGAAGCCTCTGAGTAACTAACTACAGTGAAAGTGAGACTCCCCACAAACAGATGATGGGGTGCTACCCATGTTTTTTGTATCATTTTTACTGAAGCCAAAATGCCGTCTGAGTGCAGGGAACTTGAAAATAAATAAAGGACTTGAACACATTACAGCCCAGTAAAAGTTTCATATCAACACAGTACTAAGATGTGAGGATCTTTTCTTCAAGGTAAATTGATTATTTAGTTTGACCACAATCCCATTCAAATGAATGGGGAGACTAAGTTTTTGACCTGTACTGCAGCCAGTTACCAGGGGGAGCAGTTATTTATTTATTTATTTTGCTTTGACGACCTCACTTTGAGCCTGCGAGATTGCATCCATTATTTTTTCAGTCTTAAAAGACGCTTCAGTTGTAAACTTTGCACAGAAAAGGTTGGAGTTTATCTAACACTAGCTTCCAGATCAGGTGCATCAGGAGTATCTTAGTATTCCAAACCAACCTGAGAGGAACTATTTTATCTTCCCTGAAATATTTGAATACGATACAATAGCAGCTGTTTTGTTTTCTCATCACTTTATGTCAACAAAAGCTAAACTGGGCCCTTCAGATATCTGATACTTCACTGTGTTCGACAGTAGGATTAAAACACACAAACACACCATTTCAACATCATTTCATGTATGTATTTATCTTTCAACAAGTGAAAAAGGCTGATACATTTGTGGCTGTATTAAAGAATATGGATTCTTCTGTCAGTGCTGGTTACATGAAGGATGGCTCATAAAGTACAGAGTGCTCTGATACAGCCTTTAAAGTACATGACCTTTCTAAGAGCTACAAGCTGGTGAGGAAATTTATTTACTTACAAGTGAAAGCACAACAAGAAATAATAAAACGCAAAATAAAAGACTATGTCATCTAAACATGCATAAATAACCCCATTTCACATCATAGATAATTTCTTTCTAATATACAAAAGATTAGGAACATATTTTCAAGACTCTGATCACTGGAGTCCAACAAAAGTCTTCATCCTGACAAATGTACATGGTATATGTATGTGTGTGAGTGTGTGTTTCCATCAGTGTTAGGACTATTTTTACTCAAACTCTTTCTTCAGTTTAGAGTTTTTCCTTCTAAATGTTGTCTGCAGAGCTCACAGTGTTTCACTTCTACATCTTCTGAAAATGTTAAAAATCACTTCAGTGGGTGTGATGTAATTTTCATCTCTGATTATAACAGAGTTAAAAAGTTAGAAAACCAAGGTTAGGTTTCTGAAGCAGCAGCAGCAGCTTTTCTTCATGAGGTCTCATTTCTGCATGTTTATCCATCCGTCAAACAAATCCGAAACTTTGTTCCTACCTCTTCAATTTTTTTTCCAACAGTGCTGTGATGAAGTTTCACAGATTGAGAAAACCTTCTTGGCTGAAACAGACTGAAATAAATACTGACGACTCGTTATGACCTCTAAAACAGTGGTTCCCAACCTTTTCCAGCTCAGGGCCCACTTTAAAAAGTCTCAAAAAATTTCACGACCCACCTCCAACCTCATAAATACAAAGGTCATATGATGGGATCCTGGAGCATTTCTTTTTTTTTTTTTTTGAAGATTGAACATAAAGGACTGAAATGAATAAAGGAGAAACATATTAGAAGCTCTACAGTTGCTAAAACAGCATCTCTAGCATGTTGCAACACCCTTAGTTTTACAGTTTTTATAGTTTATCACGTCTAATATTTTAAGGAAAATCAAAAAGCAACATTAAACAGAATAGAATATCATTTTAAATATAAGCGAGTTTTAGCAATTATTATTATTATTTAGATAATTACAATAAAAAAATTATACTACTTTGGACATCATTTGGCAGCCCACTTGCAATAACTTTGCGACCTACCAGGGGGCCGTGGCCCACAGGTTGGGAATCACTGCTCTAAAAGACTCTTTATGACCTCTAAAACAAACAGGATCATCATCAAGATCAGTGACTACAGCTCATCTAAAGAATCTAACAGCACAGGATCACTTCATGTGAGGGAAACATGGGGAAAAAAAACTCATAACAAATACAACAGATTATGATTGGTCCAAAGCCTGAAGTGCAATGCAGGCCTCTCTCCACTAAGTCCTCAGTGCAAAAATACAAACAGGTAGTCTCACTCCTGCCTGTGTTACTGCAGTAAAACATCATTGAGACATGTAAAGCAAAGCTGTGAGATAAGTTTTTTCTTTTGAACTGGATCTCTGAGGAGATGCATCCAAACCTCAGTAGCAGAATAAAATCATCCAGTGAGTGTCTCTAAACCATTTGAGGAGCCTGATCCAGTGTATGGACTGGGGTCATCACAGACTGTAAGTCTTGCAGATATGTCTGTTTTTATTTCAGAGGCTTTTCTTGTTGTTTTCTTGATACTTTTATCAACTTGTACCTGTTTATATTAGTTGCATTGTCTGTTCCTTGTTCAGTGTGATACAAAGAATGTTTTCAATGTGTTTTGCTGGCCTGTTTTATGGCACCTGTCTCTTGTGATATAATCCTCATTCACAAAGTTGTTATTGAGAAACAAATGAATTTTATAAGATTAGGGTAAGGGGCAATCTATAATGGTCACTTTTCAGGATTACGTTACAACCTTCGATGAATTCTTATAAATATTCCTGGGAAACTGTGGTTTGGAAATTATCTGTTTTTTTTCATTGTTATTAACTTGACTGTGGTTTTCAAAAATGATCTTGGTTGAAACAACATGACTGAACTTAAACTGAACTATGTACCCTGAATCATGTAAAAATAATTCCAATTCATCATCAGTCACTGCTTCACTCTTCTACAACATTTTTCCACTGAGATCACTTTTCTGGATTTGGAGTCAATACTTACATTCATGTCAGTTAGACTCAGTTTAGGAAAATCCCTAAATATTCATTGATAATTTCATTTAGAAATATCATTTTAGAAATGTTTGCATGTATTTCTGCTGATAACAAGCCAAAGTTTCCCAAGAAATGTTTCCAACTTTGAAAAATCTTAGAATATTACAACCCTAATAATAATGTGAATACAAAAGAACAGTTACTGATGTTACAGCCTTTGTTCACATGGGCGCCAAATTCTGCACAACAGAAAGCTCCTCACAGGAGCTTAAGATACTTATAATAAGGCTTTTTGAGATATAAACTGCTCCTAAAAACAACTAATTAAAAATGATGCTGTGATACTAAATCTATCACATTTGCACGGTGAAAGCAGTGTCATTATTACTGATGCTGAACACAAAGGTGTGAGAATGAGACCTAATTTTGATTTTAGAGAAAGGGCTCATACACGAAGGAGGTAAAAACAGCTGTGATTAGGACCTGAATGAGTGTTTCAGTTTTCTGAGTTGTGGGGTCAGATTTATTATCATACATACACATTAAAATCATGGGTTCATTGATTTAAATTGATTACTTAGGTCAGAGAAGAAGCTTCAGAATTACATTTTGATAATCTTCATCATTTTGATGTGACTGATTATTTCTGATTTGGAAGACTAGACTTTGATCAAGTGTCACTCAGAAGTTCACATAAATAAATAATGAGTGATTAATGAATTCAAACATTTTTTATTTACATTCAAGCCATTATTTCCCTGTGAAAAACCTTTGAATCACTAACTTTACTCACAAATTTAACTGATTATTGTTTTTTAGGCTTATCTTTCCTTAAATGTGTCTCAAATATGGACATAAATGACCTATGAATGATTGTTTAATTTTAACATTCTGTTTATTTACATTCAAGCTATTCATTCCCTGTGTTATTGAATGTTAATTCTATACTGAAATGTGAAACGCTGATAAATGACTAGCTTTAAGAGTGTGTACGTGTGTACACATAACTGTGTTTGAGTACACTCTGACGAGAATCTACACAGGTTTGATTCAGACAGTGCTGGCAGCATGAGCTGTGAATATTGTATATGTATTTATAGATAACATCTGCTTTATCAGTGACTTTTTTAGTGCAGCATTTTTAGTATTTGTGACAGCGCCCTCTAGTGTTTGAGTGGCTGTGTGGAGCATTAAGGTAAACACATTCAAACAAGTTTCTGACTCTGGGGATTAAACATACACATTTGTGGATTTAACAGAAGATGATTTCACTTGTATTAAAACAAAACAATGACTGCACACAACCCTCAGGACAGGCTGGTTAGTAAAGTGCTTATTTGTTTTGCTGCTGACATTTTCCTAAACATATTACAACACAGTCAGCCATGGTGACTACATTTTATTGAACTGGAGCTTATTAAGGCCTTATTCAAATTCAGCCCAAAATCTAAATGAAACCAGATTTTCTCTTGAAAACTATTAAGTGCTTTGGAAAGAAGCGGAAAAACTCCAGAGCTTCCTGTAAGTAATCGGTTTTAGCAGGTAATAAAATAAACTGAAACTAAAACTTCTGCTTCAGTCTGGACAAACAAATCAAGAGATCATTGATATTAAATAAAGTTCTTAAATGCTGCTTTACTTAAAACTCTGGAAGGAAACAGATGAAGTGACGACTGCTAAAAAGAGCATCTTAAACTTCGTGCATAATGATTTTTGGAGTGTGGAAAACACACAAAAACAGATCAAATCAGCAGTAAGTTGTCATTTTTGACACAGTAGGTAGAGGGTGTTTTTAAAACTTAAACATTTTGGGTGTTAAGCTTTGTTTAGATGAAAATATGTCCTTAAAAAGCAGGGGGAAGAAAGTCTCTCTGAGCTGTAATACTTGCTCATTAAGCTCTTGTAGTTATGAACACTAGGTGGCACTGTCACAAAAGATTAGGGTCAGAGTCAAACAGTCCTCGCCTCCTCTGTTTTCTTTTACTAAATGTGTGTTTTGACTTTCAGGGCCACTTTAAGACCTATTTTCCAGTTTCATTTAAGCCCAGGTTCTATAGAGCCCTCACACTTTATTTTAATTTACTCAAAGGCACCAGGAGCAAATCAATCCAGATGAACAAACTAGAGATTTACCATCCTGACTTAGACTTAGAGACAGCTGCAGAACTATTCTAACACTGACTGAATTCAACCTGACTTGATTATGACCACAGGAATCTTGAAAAAACTTTGTAAAAGAAGATGATGCTAAAGAAGCAGCCTGTAGCTATTTACACTTGTGTTTGTATCTATTTGTTTTTGTTTGTACTATATTGGATATTTGAGGCTCATTTGCATAAAAAGGGGGTCGCTTTTGGCTGCACAACCCCTCAGTGAATTGGACCCAGGGTTTTATGCATCAGGCCCTGGGTGAGGCACTGTTTGGTTTAGTTTACATGTTGAAATTGCGTCTAGAAAAAAAGAAGTAATAAACAGCTCTGAAGTCTCAGTGAGAAGATGAAGCTCTCTTTAAGGCACAGAAGAAGAGCTGTCAAACTCCACGCCGCCGTAACCGTTCATTTTCTTCAGCTTGAGCTGGTCCACGTGGATCAGGCCCTGCGACTCAAGCACGGCCTCCTTCTTGGAGAACATGCGGCTAATTTCCATGAAGGTCTTGTTTTTTGTCTCCGGAATGAAGAAGTAGACATAGATGGCCACGCAGAAACAGATGGCTGAAAACACCAGGTAACAGTACGACCCTGCAGACATCTGTGGGTTGGATGTGGATGAAGGAGGATGGAGGGAAGAGGACAAAAAAGTTAAGTTAAAAGCAGCAGAAGGCTTAAAGTTAAAATCTGAGGTGTATTCATTATCAGGAAACTCAAACTTTTATTAAAGATTATGAATTTCTACCTTGATATCACAAGTCACCAAGAAACAGCTTACAGAGACATTATGTTGAGCGCCATATGGTGTCACAAACTGCGCTGTTAGCTATTAAGTCAAAGCTTATCAAAAGTCCTCTAACTTCTAACATGCAGTCCAGACTTTTACTCTATATTAAACTTTAGGATTAAAACGAATCTTTAATATTGATGGCACTGTAAGGAACATCATAGCTGTTTTTCGAGGTCAAAGACTCCATTTCCCATGAGCACTACTCTCCTATTGTCTGAAAGGAGTGCTGTTGTTGTGGAGAGCTGATCTTTTCCTAACACCACTTTTGTTTTTTTAAGACAACTTTTCCCAGGATGCAAAACTACAAGATAATGTGTTTTTTAATAGTTATGTAGCGCTATTGTTTGACGTGACAACAATCATATTTTATGAATTCAGTTAGTACCATAGTTTTGTGTCCAGAGCCTGTATGCACATTTAGCCATTGGCAATAAAAATACACAGTTTGTATTAATAGTAAAAAAAAAAGAAAAATGTCAATAGTGGTAGAAAATACAAAATAAAACCAAGACAATAGTGTCATCAAAAAGTCTATGTACTGTAAATGGATTCATGTCCTTCTGTGAAAGTGTGACCTGACCACAGAAACTGAGAAATGACACTTTGCTACTGATAATCTCATTTAAATTGTGGATTGTGAGCGGGCAAATATTCAGAAGTGAGACTGTTTCAATATCATTCATAAAGTTTGTACAGGGCCTTTAAATATCCCTTTATCAGTGGCTGATCAGTAGAGAAGTGGAGGAACGATAACACTTAGTTAGAATAATCCTCTGTACAGTTTTCACCTCTTTTCCTGCCCGTCACATTCCTGTCTGTTCAGAGGATGACAAAAGGAGGAAAATCTCACAGCTTAGGGAACTCTGGCTGCAGTCCAACATAACTTTGCTTCGTCTATAAATGACTCCTAATACTCTGTGAGAGCCGCAGCTACAAATCAAAGCTGACACAGCTGAAGGGACTGTTCAAATATTTCCTGAATGTCTCACAGTTTCTCTTTTTTCTGTAATAATTTACCTTCCTATTTTCCACTCCTTACGAGTGTGTGGCTGTGTTTCTGATCCAACGCTTTGACTTCATACAGTAACTCATGAAAGAGATTTCATCACTTGATCTTTCAAGCAGCTTTGCAATCATTCATGAATCACGAATGAGGGATTTGTTGGTATTTTTATTGGAACATTTCAGCTCCCAAAATGTAACAGCCTCTGTTTGCAGCTTTGGGAAAAGTTAATTAACAAGAATGAGGATTAGAATGAGAATTAGAACCCAGTGGGGGGGTCAGTCATCAGATCAGCTCGTTTTAATCACATTATGTTTATCTTGGTCAATGAAGCTTGTGTTTATCAGCATCCTGAACGGAGAGAAGCTTTCACAGAGAGGAGCTATTTCTCTCTCACCTGTAGGAAAGGGAAGACAAAGCCCACAGTGAAGTTTGACAGCCAGTTCAGAGATCCTCCTACAATGTAGGCCGCGGGGCGGTGGGACTGTTTGAACAGCTCTGCTGTGATCAGGAAAGGAACGCCGGCTGTGACAGGAGAGAGAAAAAGACACAGAGCATCAATACAAGTCACAATCACTGGAATAATACAGAAGTAACACTGGTGACATTTGTAAGAACACATCATAGCTAGGGTTCATTTCTAGGTGACTTAAAGATGCTTTGCCTTATCTTCAAGGAAAGTTGTGTTTTAGCTTACAAAAATGACTAAACTGTAATAAATTGTATAAAATAATACTGATGTTTTTATTTTGTCTGCTGCCCTCCCACCACCACCCAAAAAGGGAATTTAATGCATCGTTTCTTTCAAATGTTACTTAATCATTTTTGTCTTTAACCCTGTAAAGCCTGACCTGTTAAAAATAGTCCGAAAATTCAAATATTTTGGAACTGAGATGTTTACTAACCCTTTGAAAAAAATTCACAAAAAATATTGTGTTATGCCCCTGCAATGTTATTTTTGCTGCAACTTCTTGAAAATCAAGCAATGATTTACCTGAAAATATGTGAGTGGATGATTTCATGAGAACAGACATTTTGAAAAAGAGCCAAAATACAACTTCAGCTGACTGTAGTGACATGACAATACTCAAGGTGGTAGAATGTGATTTTAAAAATATTTTTACCAGGTTTGTAAAGAAACTTTTTATCATGTTGATGAGATAAAGGTCTTTGAACTCATGTATCAATATATGATACGTTTGGCTTTATAGGGTTAAGAAGAAATGTTATTCTCAGGGGGTCAGCTGGGTTTTAAAAAGTATAAAAAGGTGATAAATCAAAATAGCCTAATATACGGTCATTAAAAGTGTTCAATGTGAATCCTTAATTTCAGACAGGGTGATATCCCTACTCACTAAACAGATTACAGATTTGAACGGTTGCTTTATTTTAGGAAAGGGATATGTTGGTCATAAAATGGTGATATGTATAATGCAGGCAGTAAAAAAGTAAATTACTTGGTGTGCTCATATGAATATTCATGTGTGTAGGTATGTCTATTTGTATGTGTGTGTATAAATATGTATGTATATGTGTATGTATATATTTGAGTATATCAGTATGTATGAATGTATATGTGTGTGTATATTAGGGGTGGTGAAAAAAGTTGATAATCGATTAATCGCGATTATTAAATGGTTGATTACGAATCGATTTTAAATTTCCCCAAAATCGATTATGTACATTTTTCTAGTTGAGGCAAGTTCTCCGGTTACTGACTGTCATACAAGATTTAACCACAGGGTGGAGCTGTTACCTATCTGTAAGAGAACCAGACACGGTGTAACGCAGACTACGTTTACATGCACACCATATTCGGAATAGGGTCCATATTCTGATCAAGGAAATATTCCGAATAAGGTGTTTACATGCTCCACAGAGTGCTGAGCGGACGGAATATTCCCGTTTACATGTTAATCAGCATATTCTGAATAAACCCTAGCAGTAGTAGTAGGAGCGTCATGACAAGACGTCATCTAGAGGCGTTTTTTTAAAAACACTGTATTGACATTAGCACCAACTGGTCGGAGATGCTTGTTTATGCACTATTCTGTGAAATATATCTATCAGTGCAGCTGCTGGTCGTTCAAGANTTGTTCTAGACCACTTATTCAGTACTTGACTACTCACAACACAATGTTTTGTGCTCTGTTTTGTTCCGTTTTCTATCATAGCATATATGCTACAGAAAGATTATTGTATTTTCTACTTTATTATGACATTTAAGTTGTTATGAAGGTGCAAGTTATTACTAAAATGAACAAATGAATAGAATTTGGGCATTTATTCACAAGTGTGGATATTTTTTAAACAGTGAAAGACTTCATTTAAAACAAAGTAAAACAAAAGTTAATCTGGATATTACAATTACACTGCAATACTGAAGATGCTGTGACATGTTACTCAAAAGAGAAGTCAAATAATTCAACAACTAACTGATGTTAAATTTAAGATCAATAAACGGCAAAAATCGAATTGATAATCGGCAATAATTGATAATCGATAATCGGCAATAATCGAAAATCGGTTGGTAATCGAATCGGGACTTTAATAATCGAATCGAATCGAATCGGGAAATTAGGCCAATTCACCACCCCTAGTGTATATATACATTTATGTGTGGGTGCATAGTATATACACATGTACAGGGACAACACTGGATGAGCGGGGAAGAAGAAAATCGTGTACATGTGTGTGTTGCTCTTGACTACTGCTGATATTTACTTTATACCGTAGCTATAAATGCAAACTATTTACAAAGGATAATACTAAACTTGTGCCTGGTTCCTCTCCTCTAGGTGTGTAAATAATCGTGGCAGAATCTACAGACCTTTTTTTGTTTTTGTTATTGTGCTGTTCTGTGTGGCTTTTTTTCCTGTACTTGTCAAAATCAAAAATTGAATAAAAATAAAGTTAAAAAAGTGTTAATGTGGTTTTAGTGGTATTACTTTTTGAACAGTAGGTATTATTTTTTCAGAGTATGACGTATTGTGTTCTGATTGAAATTGTGTATGCTTAAGTTACTTCGTTTAAATGCGGACTTCTGTATATTTCTGCACATAATCAATGATCCTCGTGACAATCCTGAAGTCTCAACCTTGCTGGTTATTTGTTGCTGACGTCATATTTAGTGGTTGTTTGTCATGTACACTTGCTGGCTGGCTTTATTTTGACTTGCTTCTTCATTATCGTCATGGGAAAATGTATGTTTTCTGACAGCTGAGCTGGGACCCAGCATTTTAAGACTGGCTCAGGGCCATAGAAGGGAATAACCAGCAGGCTTTTTCTTCTGTTTAAAAAAACCCACAAAGGTGAGTCTCTAGATCTATTCTGTCATTTATTTGTTATGTAAAAAATCTGTGTGAACGTTAGAAAGGTCACTGATTTACACTTGCAATTCAGTGTTGTGATGGTTTTAAAAAAACTAAAGGTAGTGAAAAAGGTGTTAAAAGGTATTAAATTTAACTCAATGATGGCTGTATATACCCTATATTCTACTCGAAGTCCTACAAAGAGAGAGAAAACAGACTGAAACTAAAAGCATGCAACATAAATATTCATGTATGGAAACTATTATTTATTATCATGACTCTATTTTTCATTTTTATTATTAAACCAGCACCAGAAAAAGCCTCATTAGCTGATTGGTGGAGAGTCAGCAGCATGTGGGTCCAGAGTCATTTATCAAAGACAGCAGATTACTAATAACTCATTTCACTCTTTGATACTATTAATACTGTTTATGTCTCTAACACGTGAATATTAAACATGGATTCTTTCAAACATAATTGTATATTAAACAAAAGTATTAATCACAGTGTCAGAAGGTTTGGAGAGCGCGTTTGATCTCAGTTGGAGGATTATCACAAAATGGAAAAATATGTTTATGATATTTTAAACCTATAATAAAATATAATGCAATTTATTCTGTGCCTTTGTAAAGATTTAGCCCTCTTTAAAAATGAGCAGTTTGAGATAATAGAGGTGTCACATTTTTAATCCCTCTTTAAAAGTGACCTCTAGGGGGAGCCATTTACTGACACAAAGCAACCTGACAACCTATGAGTCCAAAGTAATGTGCACTAACTGAGGGCAGAATAAATCAAGCTAACTTTGACAAAATACGTGGAAACTGAAAAGAACATATGTAATATTAAAATGAGATTAAAAACACACGCGGTTGTTGCTCTTCAGGCTGATGGAGAGTTAGAGCTTCTAATCTTTAGGTGTCTCCATGCTTTGAGAACTTATCAGCCCAATCTTTGGTGTACGATTATTGATTCCCAAGGTGTTTCTATTTTAGTTCATAATTTTTTTTTTTCTCTGTTTGAATTTCTGTCTGTAATGTTATGATTTGGATGCTGCCTGTCTTGGTCAGGTCTCCCTTGAAAAAGAGGTTTTTAATCTCAATGAGACAAACCTGGTTACATACAGCTTGAATAAATAAATACATTTTAAATAGAATAAATACATAGATAAATATTTTTCAATAAAATAAATTCAATAAAAGATAAAGAAATGGATAAATAAAAGTTAAATGAAAATTTTTGTTGTAATTTTGCTATTTAAACCTCAGTGAAATGCACTCACCTGGCCCGATACAGAAGCCGGCGATAATACCAATCACACAGCCAACACTGACATAGTGCATAAAAGGTAAGTGACCCTGCAGGGAGAAAAATAGCACAACATGAAGAAGTCTGTTTGAAAATATGGGCTTTTTTTGAACTTCTCTAAAGATCCCCTCTTGAAGCATCCTGCCTGAAATACACTGGCCGGCCAAAAAAAAGGTCACACTCTTATATTTTGGCCAAAGTAGAGGTGAGCTAATCATCTGGCCTTTATAATGAAAACTGCTTTTCTAATTGCAGAAATGGTGCAATAGGTACGCATTTTGTTGAATAGCAGTCAGTAAATTCAGTAGATTCAGCAGCACAAGCACGTCACCAAAGTCCACTACTGTTACTGTTGTAGGTTCATGCATGGCACAGTGAAGGTTCAATGCACACAGGCAAAGCTGAGCATGACGTCAGCGTTTCCACTGAAAATGCTGGCCTGCTGTTTACACCGCAACTGTGGAGACATGTTCCTGTAAAAATTCTACTCTGGAGGCTGTTTTTAAAAGTTTGTGTTTAGGGTTGGTTGAAATGCCATTTTCGTGTAATCGAGAGGCCTAAAGAAAACTATATTTTAGGTTTCACCCTGAAACCTTTGCTGTATAAATGACCTCTCAAAAAGACTTCATTTCATCCCAATACACCTGTTTTTAGAGAAAACTGCTCCCAGTGTGATGTGAATGAGGGCTCAGGTAGAGTCTCCAAACTCAGACCGTCTGGACCGTCTTTAAAATTTTTCTTTTTTAGCTTCTTTTTTCCCAGAAAATGCTCAATGGATGGAGCCAGAGGTCAATGTGTTGATGCAAACAGTTCAATTTAAATCTTAAAGAAGAAGAAAGACTCAAGAGATGAAGAAACTCATAGCCAGTGTACTTTCTCTTTCCTCCTTCTCTCTCTCTTTCTTACACACACACACACACACACACACACACACACACACACACACACACACACACACACACACACACACATACACACACAGACCTGTAAAATCAGGGTTAATGTGATTCCAGCACTGCAGATGCCCATCATGGTGAAACCAAAGATCATGAGAGGCCTCCTGCCCAGCCTCTCGATGGTGAAACACTGCAGGAAGAAAACACAGAGAGTGTGTGTCACGCACAACTTGTTTCAGGTCGCAGTTAGCTTAGCCTAGCATTAAGACACACAGACAACCTGCTCTGAATCTCCTGAACATTTCAGAATCAGTGAATCAGAACTGTCACATTTTGTCTTCATAACTTCCTTATGATCCAACATCATAATATCATATCAAGGAAGTTTACAAAGCATAGCTTACCTGCCTTTTGAATAGATTCAGCTTTATTTTGGGATAAGAATTAAAAAATAGACCTGCTTCAGAATAAACACTTCTTTTTCAGATGATTAATTACCCCGATGAGTCCAGCGATGATCTCTATGATCCCTGTTCCTGCTGTCGTGTACTGGATCTCTGCCTCTGGGATTCCTGCATCCTCAAAGATGTCGTTGGTATAAAACCAGATCTGTGGAGGAGAAAATAAAACGTCAAAGGTCAGGGTGTGAATTCATTCTCCTTGAAATTCTGAATTAAGCTGCACTTGGATAACGTGCTGAAGCTAAAAGAACAGAAGATTTCACTCTAATGTTTGGGGTGTTGGAGGAGACACTCATGATCAGACATAGTAGTTAACCCCCCCTTCTGTTCACTGAGTCACTCACCTTAGCTGCTCTCTTCCTGCCAACTAGGGAAAAATTACCCAACAAATCCCTACTGTAAGAGGACTGTAGTTTCATAACCGTGATCAGACTGAACTCAATAAATGTATTTAATATTTGTAACTCTGGGAAAACTTTAACACCAGCCAAAACTCACTCACTAATCTAAGATTATTTAACACCACACCTCCCAGGAGGATTTATTTATGTTTCAACATTCTTCACAAAGCATTTTGAAACAGCTGTTATTCTGAAAACAAACCTGTGGACATGTTTCCATCTCACAGTTATTATGTGACTAAAAAGGATGGAGCACAACTGACCCTGAATATGGGAGAATTATGAATGTATAAGCCAGAGTTTGTGAACAGAGCCTGAATAGTCTGTAATTCATGATACTGAAGGTCAGAGGTCACAGCTTGTTTAAGAGACATTATTACACACAGTTTTGGTGCCCTGAATATACAAAATGTCACCCCAATCACGGTATACCGATTTCACCAAAATCAGGTGTGAATATAGTGGATTTCAAGGTGAGGACCAATCAAAAGGCACAAGATGTGAAAACAATGTCATTACAAGATGAAACACACCACTGACCCCAAATACGAGCCACTGCCTGCTCCACATCTGTGACACTTTTTAACAGCTGCACCACAGTATGAAGCTGAAATATTTAATCCAGTTTAGGCAAAACTTTGGTGAAATGCATATAACAAGATCATGTCAGATACTCTACATTGCCACTTCTAAAATGCAAAAAATGTTACTCTTATGTGCCTTGGTACACATATTTTTTTTGACTGTAATGCGTTATCTGTTTTGCACAAATGTTTCTTCCTTTTTTGACTTTAATTAAATTTATACTTTAATTCTGTGTAGTCTCAATTCTTACATAGTCCTAATTTTTGATATTTTTGTTTATTATTTATACTAGATGTGTATTCTGGCACCGTGGGCCCTTGAGTACCGGAATTTCAATCCTCGGTATGTGTCATACATTTTGCAGAATTTCCAATAAAACTATCCTGAATTTTGAATCTTGAGGTGACATTAAATGTGTGCAACACTTTGCACAACCAACCCTCCTATCACGTTCCTGGGTCATATTGACCCAGGTTGAATTGAGAATATCAAGAAAATTAGTGAAGACTATTTTTTTCGGAATGAAACTTTCTCTGCTTGGCTTATTTAGTGCTATAACATATTTAAAAAAAATACAGTCTATCTCAAAAATTTTGCAACTACCCCTAAATGTTTATATCACAAAGATACTGTATGGGTCAATTCGACCCAGGAACATAACAGATGTTACTAAAAAAAGGAACATAATAGGAGGGTTAAGAAGGAGAATATCATGTGCTTTGTAGTCTTTACACTGTCCCTCTGGTGCCCCTGTAGTAGTTTTACATGGTTTGCAGCTCAAGAAAACTTTTTTTTTCTCTCTGGTGTTTTAGAAAACCCTTATTTCAGCATCTGTCAGAAAGAGCTGTTCTTTCTTTAAGGCTACCTACTCAACAAACCCCCAAACCTCTGATTGCACAGCCTTCTGAAAGGCCTGTCAGGGGCTAAGTTATGTGCAGACCCTGGTGTTTGAGGCCCACTCCTCCAATGTATCATGAAATGATTAAAAGATCCTTTGATGTCCACATTCTTTTTGGAAATCTTGGTAAGATCTTGTGTTATTTAAATATCTGAATGTTTTGATCAGTTTACTCACAGATTTCTAAAATACATGCCTATGTAGAGGTTTGAAAAACTGCACGTTCAGTTTGAATATCCACTATTTATACTTTATATCCATGTTTGAAATACAGGAAAGCAGGATACCCCCTCTTTAAAATCAAAACTGCAAAATCCAAAATATGATGTCTGGAATGAACCACTCTTGAGTAAAATCAAAATCCTATCACCAGTACAAACCCATTAAACATTTCATCAGGATGGTGGTTTACATCCCTCAGTACTACAGCAGTCAGCATGTCTGACCTGAGTCCAACATCCTCCTCTTCACTGTCTGTGTAACCACAGACAACGATAACTGCTACACTTTAAATCATTTTATTGCCAAACACATCATTTCCCTCTTCTTGTATTACTGTTCTCATAACAACCAGCACCAGCATCAGTTTGAGCTCCAGCCTCTTCATCTCCACCTCTCCTCTCACTTTGTGCCTGCTTCAGCACTGCAGAGCTAATTAGCAGCTGGAAATACAGCCTGGAGATTGGCGTACTAATGAGTTCAGCACCAGTGCTTACAGTCTGCACTTTCTGGCCGGGGCGCCCAGGTAATCATTTGAATAATGAATGAATCTAAAGGGCATCATTCAGAGAGGGAATTAGGCTAATCATATCGGCAGAAAAGATGATTACATCAGCTTTTGGCGTTATTCAAAAGACAACATGAGGCTCGTAAAACAATGAAGCATCACCTGGGCCTATTTCCGTCTCTGTGTCTGCCTAATAAGCTAGATCAATCAGGTGAGGGAGCTGTGGAAACGGGCGAGTGGTCAGGGTGGAGGACGAGAATCAAAAAGCAACCAGAGAAGTGTAAAAATGAAGAGCTGACAGGAGACGTGAAATGCAAGTACAGAAAACATGAAGTTAACCATGGAGAGTAGATACCCACGTAAACACGGACCTTTACGACTCTTACAGTACAGGTTGTGTTTGTCTGCTGCATAAAAAGGTAACTTTGGCTCGTGGGCTGAAGCTTTGGAACATCAAGGTTGTTGAGAGTCACCCAACTTTACCCCGGTACAACAGCTGGAAATGAGCCATAAAGACTAAAGCTGCCTCTTTTACTGTACAGTAAATTAAAGGGGACTCACCACGTAATTATAAAGCAACAAACTTAACTAAACTTAACTAAACATCAACCCAAAATCTTGATCAGCAAAAGACAGATTGTCCAAGATAAAAGACACAACAAGGAAAAATAGCAGTATAGACCTTTAGACCAGCCATTCTCAACCTTGAGGTCCTAATCTTGGGTGGCAAGATAACTTCTGGGGGTCGCCAAATCATTTCAGAAAACTATACCTAATGTTAAATTACTGAATTTCAGACAGGGAGATGCTTTTAGAAGTTTTCTGATTCATTGCACTGGGGAACAATTTATGATGATAGAAACTAAAATTAGCACGCTGATTCCAAAATTGCAAATTGAATGTCACCTTTTATTTATATTATATGTCTACATCGTACAAAAAAAACATATGATGAATGTAAACACATGATAAATCCCAAGCAAAACGAACTACAGGAGAATACAACTTTAAAAAGTACTATCAGCTTAATGTGAATGAGACAAGAAAGTGGTCTTCCATGCCTTTGAACTTTTTTACCAGTGTCAAACTGCATACTCAACTTTCATCTTTTACCCACACACCGAAATCCACAATCTTTTATACAGATGAAAAGTCTGTCTGTCACCAGAGAGCTTGTAGATAATGCTTCCTTTGTAAAACAGAGCTCTGATCCTCCAGAATAAACGTACTCAGTCTTAAAACTCAAAGCACTTTTTGTTTTCACCACTTTCTGTGAATAATCCTCAGGACATCATTTACCCTAAAGTATTTGACTATTTTCCTGTTTGTGTCACGAAGCTTTCATATATCACACTCTGCTCCTGAAACCCTCTGCCCCCCCATCCTGACTTTCATTAAGGCACATGACATGCACTCAACCACATGCATCACCCTTAACACACGGAAGACTTTATTTGTACAGTCTCAAGTGCAGAGTCAGACACAAAATGAGGAAATTGATCGTGTATCTGACTATCTGTATTTAGACTGAGCCACTCACTTATTCATTTGTGTGTTTAGACACAATCACTGACACTTCAAGAGTCAGGTGCACCTGTAGAGAGACCTGTTAGATTTATATCTCTGTATAAATATAAACCAGACTCAAATCAACTCCCAAAGAAGCAGAGCACACCCAGGCCACTGTTTCCTTTGTTAAAGAAAAATTCTCCCAGGATGCAAGGCAGCTAGGTAATGTATTTCTCTGTAGTTACATACACACCTTTATTTATATAACAGCCAATCGCTGATATTTTGAGAAGAAACCTTGGGACAGGGCAGCATGGTGGCGCAACTGGTAGCGCTGTAGCTTCATAGCAAGAAGGTCGCCAATTTGGTTCCCAGTTCGGGCAAGGTGGGTCTTTCTGTGTGGAGTTTGCATGTGCATGTGTGGGTTCTCCCCGAGTACTCCGGCTTCCTCCCACAGACCAAAAACAGGCTCACACTAGGTTAATTGGTGATTCTAAATTGCCTGTGGGTGTGAGTGCGTGCGTGAAAGGTTGTTTGTCTCTATATCAGCCCTGTGATTGACTGGAGAACAGTCCAGGGTGTCCAGGGTCTCACCCAATCACAGCTGAGATAGGCCCCAGCCACTCATCCAAGAAAATGGATGGATGAAAACTTTGGGACGGGCACTTTAGAGTGTCTTTGATTAAACTGATACCCTGTTAATACTTCTTGATATTTTTTGGAGTTTGGGGCCGACCCTTTCTGAATTGAGCACCTGAGTCATGAAACCTGCAAACAACTGATTTTGTCCGTGGCTAAATGAGCGCCCACTGAACCCACATCCAACAGGTGGACACATTGTGTGACTTAACATGACTTTATTTTTGTCCTGTTTGCAGCCATTCAGTGTATTTACATATACACTATTCTGATATACTCACAGCATCAATGCCAGACAGCTGCATGCCGATGTTGATGACCACCACACAGAGCACCTGCTTTCGCACTCGATCATCTGCCAGCAGATTCCAAACTGAAAGTGTTTCCACTGATGACAGGGAGCGCTGCTCTTCCTGCATCTCCTCGATCTCAGCCTGGATGTTACACTTGGCTCTGTAATACTTTAGAGCTGAGGGACAGAGCACAGGGAGCTGTGTGTTAGCATACAGCAGAGAAAGGTACTGACGCGCGGGGTAGGAGAGACTAGGGTCAGGCAGTTAATCGCTAATTTGATTAAATCACAATGAAATCACAATATGTCCTACTGCAATATTCTTATTGCACACAGAGCAATATTTCTATAACCTGAAATGTGTTAGAATTTCAGCAACATTATTTTGCAGCAGATGTTTTCTGCTCTACACCAATTACTCAACCCTGCTCAACTAAAAAGACAAACTGTTAAAAACTAACTTTACAAAAGAAACAATCTAAGTGGTAAAAGGAGGCAACAACAGCAAAGAGTAGCAATAAAACTTAGTAAATTGCCTAAAAACATGGAAAGTGACTAAAATGTTCAAAAAGCAACAAAAATTAGCAAGAAACATTTTTGGGAAAAAACTTTAAAAAATTCAGAAAGCAGCAAAAGTAGTGTAGAAAGTGACGAAAAACAGTGCAAAGTGGTAAAAATGGCCAAAATCATCTAAAATGGCAAACAGTTGGGATTACACTTGGAAAAAAACAGTTTATTGCAAAAAAAAAAAAATAGTCCAAAAGTGGCAAAAAATAATCACAGTTAGATTATTTTTGCAAATCATTTAGCCCTAGTAGAGACACAGCTGTAGTTACTCAAAGCAACAAATAAAAGTTGTGTAATTCAGGTTGGTAACCTAACCTTACCTCCAGAGTCAAATAAACATCTGAAAGTTGTGGTTACTTTGAGTAAACAGAACCTGATTTCATGCCTGAAGGATTACACGCAGTGTGCCCTTCCTCCTGTGCAGCTCTCTCTGCTTGATGGAGAACACTGACCTGTAATGGTGGCGTGGACGTTGTGCTTGTCGATCAGCAGGTACCTGGGGCTCTCTGGAAACCATGGTAACACCAGTAACTGGATGAAGGTGGGTACGACTATCACTGAGAGGAAGAAGGGCCAGTGCTCCTCCTGCAACAGTCCAAACACACACATACTTAGAAACTTCACTAAAGACTGTAGCAGTAACCTGGGGTCTGACCTGGACCCCTTTACAAATGAAATCACGAGTGAACAAATCATGAATGATACAAGCCCTGTGATTGGTCAGCCACACAGTCCATCTCCTCTGACCCCTCTTTTAAATTCTTATTTGCTGTATGATCAACAGCTACACTTACCAGCTTTAATCAAACATAATACACACTATAAGGGTGAAAAAAATCTGGCAGAAAACAAAGCACAACCATAAACAGACAATGTGACCATCATGTACACCACACTGCCCTCATGAGTTTCAGAAGGTTACCACAGAGCAATACACACATATCGAAGCAGCCTGGTTTATACATGTGCATTGAACTGATTCTGAATTAGGGCTGAAAATAAGCCAAATGCAATTATTTGTCCCTACAATGCAATTGCGATTATGATGCGATTATTTTTAGGTTCCCCATCACGTGTTGTTAAACAAATGTCTTTCTGAAATAACTGATATTATTTATAGCATGAAAACAACCCATGACATTCTTTTTGCAACTCAGGGGTGCTTTCCGCTCATTTTGGTGATTTTTCACTCTTTTTTTTGGGTAAATTTTTTGCTGCCTTCCAACTACTTTCTGCCAATTTTCTTGCTTTTAACTATTTTTGTGACAAAAAACTCATTTTTATTGCTTCTTCTTGTGGTAATTTTCACTTTTTTTCTCTCATGGACCATTTTTTGCCTTTGTGCAAATACTTTCCAAATTGTTTTGCAGATTTCTTGCCAATTTTTCTTGCTTTTGACCATTTTTGCCACTTAAAACTCATTTTTATTGATTGTCCTTGTGGTCATTCTCACTGTTTTGAACCATTTTTTGCTACTTTTCTGAATATTACCATTTTTCGCTTTTTTTTTTTTTTTTTTTTTTTTTTTTTTTTTTTTTTTTTTTTTTTTTTTTTTTTTTTTTTTTTTTTTTTTTTTTTTTTTTTTTTTTTTTTTTTTTTTTTTTTTTTTTTTTTTTTTTTTTTTTTTTTTTTTTTTTTTTTTTTTTTTTTTTTTTTTTTTTTTTTTTTTTTTTTTTTTTTTTTTTTTTTTTTGTTTTTTTTTTTTTTTTTTTTTTTTTTTTTTTTTTTTTTTTTTTTTTTTTTTTTTTTTTTTTTTTTTTTTTTTTTTTTTTTTTTTTTTTTTTTTTTTTTTTTTTTTTTTTTTTTTTTTTTTTTTTTTTTTTTTTTTTTTTTTTTTTTTTTTTTTTTTTTTTTTTTTTTTTTTTTTTTTTTTTTTTTTTTTTTGCCAATTTTCTTGCTTTGGACCATTTTTGCCACTGAAAATTCATTTTATTGCTTCTTCTCGCTGTTTTTGCCACTGTTCACCACACATTTTTTTTCTCTTACATAAAAAGTTTTCAACAGTTTTTCTCTATGGTTGAGTAACTCCAGTGTAGAGCAGAAAACTTCTACTGCAAAACACTTTTATATGGTATTCTGAGGTCAAAAAAACATTGCACTTTCTGCGATTAGAGTATTGCATCAAGCCATATTGTGATTTTATCTAAATTGTAATTAATTGCCAAGCCCTATACTGAAGTGGCCATCACAGCAATAAACAGTACATACTTGTGTTGATGTTTCCAATTTGAGGCAATCTGAAATTTAATCTAAACGCTAAAGTGTCTTCTTGGGAGCCAAAACATGTGCCAAAGGCCCTTTTGGTTGATAAAACACACTAAACTGCCTTCTTGAGGGGTTGTAACATGATTAACAGCATGTTTGAGAGGGCAAAAAGCTATTCAAGCCCCCTCTTGGTAGCCAAAACACTTCTATGAGTGCGCTCCTGGGAGCCAAAATGCTCACTAAAGTGCTTTCTTGGTTGGCAAAACACACTACACTGCCCCCTTGGCTGGTTAAGATCTGATAAACCATCACTTCAGGGGCAAAAAACCTGCTCTCGTGTCCCCCATGGAGGCAAAAACATGTGCCAAATTGCCAGTTTAATTTCTTTTTGGCTCGGCACTTCAAAAAGTTCTTTCACACCACAGCTCAAACCTGGTTAACTCATGTTTGGTCATCACAGGCCTTGAGTTCAAGCATTTCTAGTCTAGAGACACTGGTGTCTTTCTTTCTATAGAAATAGAGATGGATATGTACAAATGTTGATGATTGATAGAGTTCATAACATATTACTATTATAGATGAATGATACACAGACTTTAAAAAGTACTCTACCCAAAGAAGTTATGAGAAACCAGGTAACTGTGAGAACTTGAGAGTCAAACTCTGGCAGCTTTCATCGATCCAAATTGGGATTTTTAAGTCTTAAAGATTTGTAATCCTGAGCAAATTAGTGAGTACCAACATTTGGAAACGACTTCCACCAAACTCTTAATCAACCACAGCCAAGTATTGTTCTGCACCCGTAGTTGTTGAAGTGACAGAAGCCTGACACACATTACATAGAAGCCGCTTCACCTTTAACTGTGAAGTTTATAAATGACTTTATTACCTTTCCTAAAAGCTCATTCAGGCCAAGGATTTGGGCCAGGAAGACTCCAGTGCCAATGAAAATACTTGGCACGAGACCCAGAAAACCTCGTAGGTTCTTTGGTGCAATCTCACCCAGGTACATGGGCACCACACTCAGAGAGATACCTGCAGGAAAAACAGGGAGAGCTATAAAACAATGCTCTACTTTGATAAGGTGTCTAATAATGACTTTACAGTACACTTATCTATAAACATGAGAAAACACATGAAGCAAACACAGTCAAGATACTACAGGGGGTGAAGAATGTGAGCCGAATTGCTAACTGACAGTTAGTCCTCCAATTTTAATATAATAATTCTTTTGATGAGTTGAAGATGTTGTTATAAATCAAATGTGGATGTTAAAATAAAACAGTGCACATCTAATCATAGTATTGGGAGTGTGTTTATGTGTGTGTTTATGTGTGTATGGCTGTACCTGAGTGAATTCCTGTGATGAAGCGACCAATGATGACCATCTCAGGGGAGCCACACGTCCTGCTGAGGCCCATGAGTATACCACCAATAAACACCAGGACTGTTGTGTTCACCACTGTGCCTTTCCTGGAGGAACACACGCAGAAGACACTAGTGGTGTTTGGGTTCTTAAAAGAACAGTCTTCAATGAGCTTCAGCTTGAACTTTGGGGATTTTACACCTTCATTTGGATAGGATAGTACGGTGGACAGAGCAGGAAATCTGGGTAGAGTTGAGGAATGATATGTAGGCTGCACCTGTGGGGATGTAACTTAAAGGTAGAGTATGCAAAATCTTCAAAAAAATTTAGTTTTTACAGGAGTAATCCTGCTCAATCATCGTCCTTGGGATTCTGTACTTGTGTGACAGTGTCTGTGTGTACCTCACCCCCTTATAGACCCCCTCCTCGCCCGTTTTGTAATTGTTAGGGTTAAGCTCGGGTCGCTTCTGGGCAGAGAATGATGACCAGCCAATCACAGTGCGCCTAGTGCGCATGTGACTTTGTGTGTTGCTGATAGCGAGCGGGAGAAGCTATCCTGAGTGGCTACGATAGCAGCCGTAACACAGAGAAAGAATGATTCTATATCAGTGACGTAGCTCATTTACCTGCAGGAAGTCAGGTGATGGGCTCTTGAGTTTCTCTCACACAATGCTGGCAGGGCTGTTTTTTTACCATCTATGGTGTATTTACAAAGCTACAGCTGTTAACCATACTATTAGGCATGGTCAGGGGCAGTGAGCATGCGCTGCAGCTGACACTGAGCCACAGACGGGGAGACAAGAAGCAAAAATTTCTGCATACTTCACCTTTAACCACTGGGCTGAAACTTGATTTTTAATCTGATTGGCACCAATCTTGTTAGTTGAAGGTTGAATAAATAAAAGAGGCAGCCGTACTGGAATGCTAACCTTAGAGGAATGACAGTACTGCACAATGAAGTGAAATCAATAAAGTCTACTCTCCTGTAGATGTTCCTGTCATGAATATACATTAAAGCTCACGACCCAGAGGTTCATAAAACAACAGGCCAACAGCAGTGTAGGGACCTGATATACACACACCAGCACGGCAATAGACATGTGTGCCTGTATAAGTCCCAATAAGCCATAAAACGCCAACACAGCTCACAAGGTTGGTCAGCAGCTTTGATTAGCTATAAAACAGCACTGTGTGAAAAATCTAATCAGCCAGTATAAAGGATTATAAACTGCAAGCTTGGCGTTTGCATTTGATCGCCACTAAAGTATAAGAGCCATCAGCTGATTCGTACTGGATGGAAAAAGCACTTTACACTTTGAGGACTAGTTCACTTCTGGAGGGCAACTGGGACAAAGAGACCTGGGCGCTCCCTGAAGGACATCAGGGGGTTGGAGGTTGGGGGAGTCATGATTAATAGTCGGCCTCGATCTGGTGCCTTTGGTGCCAGTGTAAAAGTCTGTGTGCGTACATGTGTGTGTGTGCACTTCTCTCCTGTTCTGTCTGGTATTCACCCCTTCCTATTTGCATGAACTGAAGCATGTTTTCATATAATTGAGCAGCAGAGCGCTGTATGTTTTGTGCAGTGACTGAACACCAGTGATGTGTGTTATGATGTTAATGTTGGTGGCAGCACCAGATGCTCCTGAGCGTCTCTCAGGCTGACTTTGCCAACTGGCTTCTATCCACTGATGAGGTTTGCCAGTCCAGAGGGGTTACAGAGAGTCAGGATAAGACAGAGACAACTTTAAACTACAGCTCTGAGGGCAGCTGAGGGCATGTTTTAACAGCAAAACTCAACTTATTGTACAATGTAACTATACTTCCATTTCATAACTACTGTGGATATAAGTAAAGGAAACCAGTAATGATGATTGTGGTGATTCATCTCACCTGCCGAAGCGAGTTACGAGCATTCCCACGATGAGGGATCCCAGCATACCTCCGACAGCGAAGACCGACACGGTGAGAGAGTACATGACAGTGAGCGTCTCATCAGTGAGTCCAGTTCCATTTCGCCTCAGCACCGTCTGGTTGTAGAAGTCCTTTATGTACTGAAGGAGAAAGAGAACAGCATGAACAGGCACCAGTCGACCAGAGTTGTTATGAGCAGTGGCAGAAACACTGAACAAATATACTTGATGTATCAGGGGTTGTTGCATGTGAGATGTATGAAATGACTATACTGCGACTATCGAGTAAAAATTGTCAAGTACATTTTTCAAGACAGCGGTGTGTAATGCCGTTCGTACATTGGTGTCTTTCGCTCTCTGCTGGTGCTCCTCTCACAGCCAGCAGCTCACTCCCCCAGCCTGCCCAGAGAACTCTCCCGTACATGCATGTTTTTGTATTAGGATACAAGGGGACAATGGCACTTGCGCATCCTGGTGAGTAGGTTGTGAATTTTTGAGCTTGTTTTTAAAGTGTAGTAACTTATTTGGGCTTTCTTTACTGCCTGTATGACTCTGCCTGATCTCTCCCAGCTCTCCACAACAAATGCAACAACGCATGCCTTCATGTTTTAGTTTCATTTTCATATGGGCTTCATTTGGCAAGAAAAATTGGGTAAGCAATTTATTGAAAACAAAAAACAATGATAAATCATCTGTTCATCAGCTGATCAAAGTTTAAGACCACAGCTTTAAAGAACACCTGAAAAAAAAACCCTAAATAGAAATGAGAGTTCGAAAAAAAGGAGTCAGCAATGAGGAGCTCCACTTGTTCTTGATGTGAGTGTTTCCAGGAGGTTAGTGGGAATGCTGCAAGTGGTGAAGATGCTTCATGTTTGTCATCCACTGTCTGGAACTGATGTCTATTTCTGTAAACTTCCCTCTACATCCATCCCATAATGTTCTCAATGTGATTTAGATCAGGGGAACACACAGGATGATCCAAAAGAGTGAGAATATTCGTCTGGAAGAAGAAGAAGAAGAAGAAGTCCTGTGTGAACAGCATTGTTCTGTTGAAAAACCCAGTCATTAGCACACAGAGCAGGGCACTCAGTCATGAAGGACGCCCCCTGCAACATCTCCACACAACCAGCTGCTGTTTGATGCCCCTGAACAACCGTCAGCTCCATTGAAGGAAAAAGCAGATCATGATGACCCCGCTTCCACTGTGCCGCGTGGAGAAAATCTGAGGTGGGGTCTCCTCGTCATGACAGTAACATGGGTTTGAAGGAGAGGAGGCCTTCGAAGAGGTTTGCGGTTCCTGACAGTTAGGAGGTCATGACAGTGTGCACACCTGACAAAAAATGACTCTGAATCCACATTATTGTGCAAGTTTGTCATTTTGTCAGCTGATGAACAGACTATGCCACTGTATTTGTGTTTTTGTTTTTAAACAAACAACTTACTTGATGTTTTTTGTCTTACTCCCATATCTTCTTTTTGCATTTTGAAACTCTACTTCCAACCTCTTTAAGATCCAACAGTGAACATGTGAGGTGACCTCATCCTAACCTCTCACCTCCTGGATTTCTACTCTCTCCTCTGAAGCAACATTACATATTTCAAGTGACCTGGTGAAGCTAATCTCTGGAAAAAATAAGTGTTCTAGCTAGTTGGACTCTGTCCCTGCAGTCTGTGTGCAAGTTCCAACTTTCCATTATTATAACCCAACTTATTAATAAGTATTAATGCCATTACAGACAGGTAAGCAGATTAACAAAGTAAACATGATACAAAATATCTGTAGTGAAAACTCAAAGCTACAGTAGCTCCCACAGAACGAGTCTCTCAGAAACCCATGAATGGAAAACCGGCCGTTAATATTCACTTTCATACTGTGTTGTATTTGAAACTTTGCAAGTAATAGGTATTCCTGTTATTATAGAGGCTCAGGTTATTGTTTTAATGTTTCAAAATAAACCCAGCTAATAATAGCTTATGCTGCAGTGCTAAGTGGCTTATGCTAGCCAGACAGCTAATGTGCACATAACGACAACCTTACAGCTTTCACAGAGCTGGATGATCCTCTTCTTATCAGGTTTTATGGTTTGGAAACTTTACAGTAATACTCTCAATATTTGATTAAACTATGGAGACGTTAGTTTGTGAGGCTGTGTACATCCAGAGACCACAAACATTTCCTGTTAACAAAAACTAAGCTGTACAAGCCCCTCACAATATAAATAATACATACACAAAATCACTGTCTGATTCACGACACGTGCGTACCAGCCATTTTTGTTCTCACCACTGAGCGTGAACATAAGTCTGAGTGAACAGTGGAGCTGCATGTGTGTCATTTGCTGGAAAAATGTTTTAGTCACTAGAAGAGGCTATTTTACGTCTTCATTCAGTTTGCACAAAATTATGACACAGTGACGATTTATTTAACATACAAATGTAACTTTATGATATACACATGATTATATTTTTTATTTAAACTAAGCATTTTTTTAAGATTCAATATTCCTTCATACATCCTAATCCTCAACAAGCTAGCTTACTAAACTATTTTCCATATTTATGTTACTGTCTTTGTGTATTTGTCTTCTGTGTTCAATGTTCTGGTGCTAACCCCAACTTGATATGACTGTCTGTGGAAACAAATTTCCTCTGTTTTTGGACAATAAAGAATCATCTATTTAAGCTTGATGAGGATGAAAATGTGTCAATTTCATGGTTATTTGATCACTTTAGTCAATGCACAGTTTTTATCAATGAATTCCTTTTAAAGGCTTCCTTTCTTTTACTGAAAGTGGCTTTTAATGTTATGCTTTTATTTAAAATAGTCTGTGTTTTCACTTTTTTAGGAGGTTGATCATTCATTATTTGTGCATCCACATGGTCTAAGGACGTTCCAAATTTAAGAAAGTAAGAAGAAATCCAAGTAAGATAATATCGATGAATCACAGAATTGTGCGTCAAACTTGTGCGTAAACACTGTTTGTGAATGAGGCCCACTGAGTCTATTTCTTTATTTTGGTGAACCTCCTGTGCTGAAGTAGAGCTCCTCCTGTGGGCTCATGGTTTGAAACATGATTCAGGGTCCTCAGCGTGAAAAAATCAGCAGATCTCTCCCGTGAGACAGGAAACCTTGTCTGTTGTGTCATGTGGTCAAAGGTATACCAGTTTCACGAGACCAAAACCAACTCAGTCTCTATCTCCTCCTTCTTCCTCCTGACATTTCAGCTTCCTGTTTAATCTAATCCCCATGTCTCTTTTTTTTTTCTACCTCAGCCTCCTAATCAGTTTACCATGTGATGGCACGAGTTGTTGGACCAAGATCAAACTGCAGCAGTGAGATGTGCAGACAAATGAAGATGACTGAGATTTCTGAGTCTTTCAGTCAACAATAAAACATCCTGAAGCAGATCTCAGCTGAGAGAAAACCCGTCAGTTTTACTCTTCCAGTGCTGACATCACGTGATTACAGTTACATCAGTGAGTGCACTTACTGAACAGTTATTCCAGGAATGAAAAAAGCAATTGACAGAACTTTCATAGGGATGGAATGTGGGGAATCTTGGTCTGTAGGGGCCGTCTGAGGCATGGTACCCCTGGGTAGATAATCCAGTCCTGGATCATAGTGTAAGGACATGTGTGTAAGTGTATTTGTATGTGTGTGTGTGTGTGTGTGTGTGTGTGTGTGTGTGTGTGTGTGTGTGCTTGTGAGACTTACTGCAGAGGGAGAGTTGACCACAGCCAAGTTGTAACCATAAAGCATGGAGCTGCCAAAGGACGTGAGGAAAGCGACCGCCAACAGAGAGCCGGTGAGTTGCTGCAGACGGAGGGAGGGAGGGAGAGAGACATGTGAGGAACAGCAGGGTCACACACAAATACAGCTTTTATACACAGTCTGCTAAGAAAAGACAGGGAACAGCGTCTTCATACAGGACTGGATGACTGTATAACGTCATCTACTGTAGAGGACATGGTGCATGTCGTCATTATTTATACAAATTATTTAATTGTTAGTATAGACACCCATGGTCAAATATTACTTCAAGACAGGCAAGGGAAAAATTATTGTTGGAGTTGAAGTTCTAAAGTACCTGCTTTCAAAAAATTCACCAGTGTTGGGACTTTTTCTTAAAGAAAAAAAAAACATTAGATATTGTGTGGATGCAGTCAGGAACACATGAGTGTACATTCAGCCTTGTTATGTAAATTCAAGTAACAACTTTCAAATATCCATTAACTACAAGAAGTAAGTTGCTACAGATAAAGGTAGCATGGTTTGACATAGGGGTGGCTCAATAAGTCACACTATGGATGCACAATATTGTTTTTTTGGCCAGTAACCAATGCGCTACTAATATTTTTTGCACACACCAAACTGCAGAGATGATCAACTGTCTTCTGTTTTGGAATTAGCCTACAGTAATATGGTGCATACTCTTATCACTTTTGTTATATAATATTCATTTTCTGTGGAAAATAACGAGATGATAATAAAATTACTGAACAACTTAATGCCCTCCTTGACTCAGTCATAACAAAACCCACAACCAGAGCAATTTGACCAGTTTTGCAACAGACAGAGTGAAAAAACATAACCTCTGTTCACAGGGAACATGCTGCACTGCGCATGTTTTCTTCGCACATGGCCCCTAGGTCAGGAATTTAATCAAGTAAGCAGTACCCCATTATATCGGCCAATAACATGCTGATATCCACCAATAACGATAGTTCTTTTTTAAGTCAATATCGGCCAATACTGACATATGCCGATATATATATTGTACATCCCTAATCTGCATCGATATTGGAATTTGACATATATCACCATTGGCCATTTTCTTATCAACAATTGTCTTATAAGAGATTAATTTAAAATTTGATTGTATTGGCTTTCATGCAGCTGAGCCTCTCCATCTACACTGACCCACCCATAGGTGTTCAGCTTGGCAGTTAGCCATGGAGGGCAGAATAAAAAGAGAGTGTGAAAAAAACACAGATCTCTCTTCTCACTGCTAAACTTTGTCAGTCGGCATAGAGTTGTCATAGAGACTTTGTTGTGTGTAAATCAATTCAGTCCTGATCAGGAAGCTAAGAAATAGCAGTAAGAAACAACCTGTTTTAACTCTGAAAATCTTATTTTAAGTTGTAGATTACAATCAGGAATATATCTAGAGCTCAAGATCAAAGTCCCTTTAATAAACACATGCTTAAAGGCATTTTAACAAAATTAAGTGGTAGAGTGTATAATTTCAAAATTTTCACTTTTACTGCAAATGAATATCGGCTCCAAATATTGGTGATCAACTTCCTTGACTTCTAATAATGGCCATGAGCCTTGAAAAACCATATTGGTCCATCTCTAGTTTGAAATCAAACTTACTTCCAGCTTCTTACCTTCAGATGTTTTCTCAGGCTATGCAGTAAAATTTTGATGCCTGGTTAAAATGTAGACAGCTAACAGAGATTTTCATTGCAAAAGCTTTAAACATTTGCTCTGCATTTACGCCACACTAAACCATGGAGATGCAAAATGGGCAGGTACAGCTGCATCACTCAGTCAAACCACAGACAACCACAAATTTACTGTCTTATGGTTTGGACATCAGTAAAGAAAAGAAAATTCATCAGCCCCAAAACAAAAGTTGGATGTATCAAGGGTGCTTGAAAAATGATTACAAAAGAAAAGTGATGCACTTTTTAGAACATTAATTAATTTTTAATTGGCTTTACTAGGTTTTAAAGGTGTTTATTGTACCAGTTCATGTACAAGGTAAGATATGTTTCACCTGAAATTAGAACTGAGCAGTAGCAACAACTCACAGCGCAACCTGAGCTGACAAATATGAAACACAGACAGCCCCATAGTTCCCTATGAGGGCGAATAACATCATACTACATAATAACAAGTTGTTTGTTCAGTGTGACACTTTTCTTTAGTGTTACCGACAGACAGAGGCTGACATGAGGGGCCCTGAAACACTAGTATGAGGAAAAAAAGAGATTATGTTCACAGGTATAAATCATGTAAAACTTCTACAAGGGCTCGGGAGGAATACAGTCTTAAAAAAAAAAAAAAAAAAAATCAATACCCCCTCTTTAATTTGGGTTTAGCCAAAATTTCATTTCCAGAATCAATTAATTAATACAGAATAAATAGATATTATGTTCAGAGCTATAAATCATGTAAAACTACTACAGGCGCTCAGAAGGAATACAGTATTTAAAAAAAAAAAAAAAAAAAAAGAAAAACATACCCCCTCTTTAATGTGGGCTGAGTCAAGATTTTTTTTCCAGAATCAATTAATTGATACAAGATATCAGCACAGGAAAAAGTATACCTTGTATGTGTCTGCTATTTGAGAAGGAGTCTATATGAATCATTGTGAAGCTTTGGCTCTTTAGCTTTGCTGCAACTACAACACAAATATGTGACAAAAAGTAGAGCACAAAAAGCTCTGGAAACTATCTCAGCATTATTTGTGTGCTTTAGAAATCAACCTGACAGCATGTGCAAATGGTCTGCAGAAGTAACACTTCAGATCATCAACATCATCATCATTATAATCCTCATCATCATCATCCTCACTCGAGCCAATTTTAATAATGTAAATATTTGACTTTGTCCGGCAAACTGAAAAAAAAGAGGGAAAAAGAAGCGTCTTAGCTTCCTTGCTTCTTACAATCATTACATTTGACTGTTGAAATTGATGCTGTAAACCATAACTGGAGCAAATTCTTAGGGGAAAGGATGAATAAGTCACAAGAGTGAAGAAAAGGTCAAACAGGATGACTGAACTGAACAGCAGTGTGACCATGAAGGGTTAAAGGAGGCCATGGAGAAACATGAGGTGGAGATAACTGATTACATTCTCTACAGTTCCTGTAGCTGAGCAGCTCTTTTCTGTGCTCTTTGTAAAACTAGAACTGTTTTTTTTTTTCATGGGTGTGTAAGTGCACGTGACATTTTGTACAGTAGAAAGGATCCAAGCTGTCCATCAAGAGTGTGTCTGACATCTCTGTTCCAGTGAGCTGGTGAATTAACGTAGAGGAGGAGAAGAACTCACTGCTCAGGCTGAAATCACAACAAACACTTTCACAGGTTTGTCCTCTGGTTGAATAGCTGCCTGGAGAAACACGGATTTGATAAATCTGACACCTCTTTACAACCACAGTCGGGTTAATGAGATTGTGATACTGATTCTGATCAGAACAAGCTGTCCTACAATCTGGACACACTAGCCACCGTCTCCAAAGGTCAAGATAAAAACAAATGGGAAACTCAAATATTCAGGAACCTGAATCTGTATTGATGTCACATTAATGCTCTTCTGTTGGTTCAACTTCAACTATCAGCACAGGAAAGAATGTTCTGACTGCATTTGAAGCTCAGATCTGAGTGTCATCCTTAACTCCCCGCCCCACTCCACAAACTCTGATTTAAAAACAAGCACTCAGGAATAAAGAGATTTTAGAGAGAAGACCTTTTACCTCAGTATTAGAGCACAGAGGAGGTTAAGGGCCACTGAAAAAAAAAATTAAGGTCCAATAATTTTTTTTAAGTATATTTTACTCTGAGAAGAAATTCAGAATTTCGAGTTTAAAGTCATTAAAGTTTAAAGTTAAGGAAGATTGAGACTTTTGCTTATGGCATGCCCTATAGGTGAAAGTGACACTGATGCTCTGAGTGGCAAAAAAAAAAAACCCTCTCAGAATAAGGCCAAAAAAAAAAAGTCAGAATCCTGACTTTAATGTCAGAATTAGGGCTGAGCGATGTGGACAAAACTTCATATCTTGATATTAATGTCAGATATCTAGATATTGATACCAAACAATATGACTCTGGGATAAAGGAAACTCAGCATTTTTCAGAAAAATCAAAGCATCATAACATATCAGGCTGTGGAAAGTGGGGTTAATGGTTAAGAGCTCACTGTCAGTCATCAACATTAAAAGACACTCACCAATAATCATGTGACTGTCTGAGCTTTACATGCAGGGTGAGCTGGGAAAATCTACATCACTGATATCTTCAATATTGGGATATTAATTTATTAATATCTTTTTTTGTGATCAATTATTTAATGTTCTTTTGTCCAAAAGCTTTGGCAGTGTAATCACAACATAGATGCTTTACAGCCCAACCATAGACCCCCCACCCACCAACCACTCCCACCCACCCTAGATGGCAGTTAGCATAAAGCAAAAATATAAGCACATGCCAAGCCGCTTTAAAAATAAAAATATATATAAGCATAGGTGCATGTACATACACATCTACATACACATATATGAGTTCAAAAACATACATAAAATAATAAGGCAGTAAATGGAAAAAAAAAAAAATCCCACCATCTTGGTATCTTATAGCATGTAATTATGGCGTTTATATCTTAACGCATGTAGCTATAGCATCTACACGTGTCCGTAAATATACACAAGCATATATTCATATACATATAACAACATGTGGACATTCAAATGTCCAATATGCTGTGCGTTCAAATTAGTGTTTTAATCAAGCGCTATTGGTTTCAGCTGGTTTCACAAAAGCAACCACAATCAACCCAATGGAAATATCACTGTCTTGAATTTTAATATCTTGATACCAATATATATCTTTCAGCCCTAGTCAGAATTCCAACTTTTAACTCAGAATTCTGAGATTAAACCCAGAATTAGATTTCATTCTTAGATTATCTCAGAATTGGGACTTTAATCTCAGAATTCTGTCTTTGTCTTGGAATAAACTAAATAAAAAAATTATTGGACCTTATTTTCTTTTTTCCCAGTGGCCCTCATCCTGTTCTGTGTTAAAGTAACTGGTCTTTAGTGGAATATTTAGTACTCTGTGCTCATCTTCTCCATGTTTCAATCCTCTATGAATCATTTAACTGAGGTTCTTGTGTTGGTTTTTTAAATTAAAAGTCCAAGCCAGAGCTTCATTTGGACCATGAACAAGTCAAGACCGCCCCTGCATGAAGAAAGTGTATTTAACAACAAACCACAGCTCCAACCAAAGACAGACCCTATGGAAGCGCGAGGGTTTGTTTTTAAAATTATTCACAGTTGTCGAAATGAGCTAACATGTATTTATTTACCCCTAAGAGTCAGAGCTGGAGCGGAGCTGAAGCTGTGGTACTCACCGACGGAGGAAGAGGAGGCCTCTGCTCCTCTCTCTGCTCCTCTCTCTGCTCCTCTCTCTGCTCCTCTCTCTGCTCCTCTTCAGTATCTTCGGTGTCTTCAGGAGCCATAATAACTCGTCCAGTAACCGAAGAAGCGAGTCAGACCCGCGTTAACTCTGCTGCTCTGCTGCTGCTGCTTCTTTATGTGTTTACACAGAGACAGCAGCAAAAACCAGAGCAGAGAGAGAAGAGTCTGAGTCTGCAGAGACTCCAGCAGCCAGTCTGTACTGTACTGCTGCTCTACATGTTACTGAGTAACTCCATATGTTATTGAGTAACATATTTTATTTCACTGAGCTGCACCAATCAGGAGACAGCATCTATAAATATCCAGACATGCAGCATGAAGCAGACATGCCTCCTCCTTCTTCTGTCAGAGTCAACTACAGACTAATGAGAGCTGCTCACTCTACAATACCACAGAATATAGAAAGAAAAAATAGATAAATAAATAATTTTTTAAAAGGGAAAGATATGGGTGGGAGAAAGGGAGCTAAAACAGCATTCTTCATTTGATGTTTTCTTTTCTTTTTCAATTTGTTTCCATTTATACAATTTCATGGTAAATTCTGCCTGTAGATATGATCAAGGGAGTTTATTTGTTATGGTCTGGCTGAACTTTGTGAACCTGTCTTTGTTTGACTCTTGTCCTGGATTGATCAATGTACAATGCCTCCAGAGATTGTGAGCTTATTATTATAGTCACAAAAACTGGATCTAATGAAAACAGATGATTTTGGCACAAGTCCTGATCCTCAGGCCACTTCAGTTTTCAGGAGTTTCAGCTTATTTAACCTCATAAAAGCCAGTTTCTTAAAATTTTTTTAGACATAAATAACATTTTCAAGGGTGTAAAGAGTAATCAAATACTCTGCTCAATAACACTGGGCAGATGAATCTAAAATATTAATATATCTATACCAACATTATCAGTATTGATCAGATGAGAGCAATGCTTAAAAACATCAGTGAATTTCTGATTTCCTAAATATTTTTGTTTCTGCAATAGTTAATCTACCAGTATGTGCAAGATATTTGAACAACATGATACATTTAATTCTGGGATATAATAACTACCGCTATCCATGAAGATTTGAATTTACTGTTTTACAACAAAACAAAATAAAATAAGGCACATTATTATTTACCGGTAGAAAAAAAGTGATTTACTTTCATTCATGAACAGACTCATTAGTTTTAGTGGTTGTGTGTTATTCTTGATAAACTTTGACAAATTGCTTTTCTATGTCAAACGTATTGATATGAGTATTTGTATGGATATTGATACCAATATTGGTGATACTGGCCCTTAATCTACTCGTTATGAGATCTGAATTTTGCAGAAGAGCACACCACTACTGTTTAAGGCCTCATTTACACAGGAACAGTTTTCGGGCGAAACGCAGAAGTTTTGTTGGCCTCCCGTTTACATGGAAACTGCCTTTTTGTCAACCAAAAACGCAAACTTTTGAAAACACATTTCAGACTGGAAAGTTTTGAAAATGCCGTTTTTACTTTCTCCATGTAAACACTAAGTTGGGAATTTCTCTGGAAACGCTGACATCACATTCAGCTCTGCGGATGCGCAAGCCTCTGTGCCAGACAGGAACCAAACAACAACAACAACAACAACAACAACAACAGCGACTTACCATTTTGTTCTACTGCTGCTGAATCTACTGACTGACTTCTACCAAAACGTACATTTATTGCACTATTTCTGCTATTAGAGTAGAAGTTTTTAATATAAACTCCAGATGACAGGCTCACCTCTTCTTCAGTCTCTATACTTTTGTGTATACGGCTTCCATAGTTATACTGCCATCTTTGGGCCTGACTTGCGTACTACAGCATTTTCAGCCCCAAAGCGTTTCTGTGAAGAACAGATTTTTTTCATTGCGTTTCAGGGTGAAATGCTGTGAAACATTACCAGTGATGGGAAGAGTGCTTCTTTTGGCTTGGCTCACTAGAAAGATTTTTGGTTTCTTAAATTGTTCATTACCAGAAAAATGATGCAAAATCATAAGGAATCACAAACATAGAAAACTACATTATATCAATTGTATATGGCTTTATTCTCATGCTTAATATACTTAGCATGAAGCAGAGTGCTACCAAAGGCAAAATAATCCAGTACAACAAATACGCATCTCAATTGGACAGTGAGGTCCAATCATTAATGTATAGCTACATTATTTACAATACTTTCAAACCATTTACATTGAAACAGCATAGACAGGCTAAGCAAATCACGGTATAAAGTATGAATTCTGAGTTGTGTTGTACGTTCATTTAGACAAAAGTTTCTGCTGAATAAAACTGTAGGATTAGAGTTAAAATAGATAAAATACCTTGACCCATCAAATGCGTCTTTTATAGAAAATCAGCTCCCAATCTTTAACTCCCAAGAGCTGATTTTAAGAGTCAGAACATTCCTGACTGACACATCACAAACAGTTACTTCCACGAAACTTTACTGAAGTAGAAACCTGTGAATCTATTGAAGTAAAAGTAAAAAATTCTTCCAAAACATCCTTAAGATCTGAGCTCCACATGTAGTCAGAACATTTCTTTTTGTGCTTATAGCTGAAGTCTAAGCAACACAAGAGCATTAATGTGACTAAACAACACAGATGTAGGTTAGTGCTCCTGAATATTTGAATTTCCTCTTTGTTTTTTGTTTTGACCTTTGGTGACGCTCCCTACACCACGTCACAGCCTGAGATGAGGGAAAGATTTGATCCTCTCTGCATTTTATTCACTCAGGGACTTATGAAATGTAAGATGTATTAATGTACAAAAATAAAAAATAAAAATACTGCAATAAAAGTGAAAGTGGTGGTTTGAAAAACTTCTAAAAGTACTTAAGTCCTAAAATAATGCTCCAGTATAGTAACTAGAGTAAATGTTAGTTACTTCCACACCTGATGAATGAATGAAAGTTCAAATTCTTCAGCAGAGAGTGAGAACACTGGGTTACACTGTTAGATCTGTATGGTGGTGTTGTATTGATATCTGAGCCTGAAGATTAAAAGAATCTTCCAAAACGTGATCACATCTCCTCATGCTGCAACTCATGAGACACATGTGATTAGTTGGAATTTACTCTCAAAAAGTGCTCAAGAAACACTTTGTTCTCAGTCTCACTCGGGTGCATTTTCATGTTGTTTCTCCAAACACACCTTGGTCACAAGTTCATGTTAAAGATACCAAGAGGAGCAGTGTGACGGCTTGAAAAGTAAAGGTTTACAAAGAAATTTAGAAGGGTCTTTTTTCTAAATCATCATACGTATCTGCAGGATTTTCCATCTGAGATACATCATGATATCAACACAAGAGCTACATGTTATCTGATCTCTGTTTGTTTAAACTCTGGGATCATCATGTTTGTCTTTCAAGAGGAAAACTTTGAAGCATCATTTCAGGAATTAAACATGAGGATGTAGAAGTGTGGAGTTTTTTAGTGGACATTGTTCACATTCCTCACAGCAACCTCACTAAAGTTCATGGCTGTCTGCCAACCTGCAGGGCTGAAATAAAGGATAAAACCACAGAGTCCAGAGTGAGAAAGAAAGCATCCAGAGACGATTCTAGGAAAGGAAAATCCAGATACCTTTAACGTGATATGGTGCAAACTGTGCCTGCATGGATACATGTTGTGATTCAAGCTGAGAGAGATGATACAGAGTTTATCAGGGGTCAGGGGGATTTGAAATGACTTGTTACCTTTCAGAGAGATCAAGTGTAGTTGTATATGAACAATTACTGAAATGTAGATATTAATTGGTAGTTGCTTTTATCAGATAAAAGACATTAACACTGAACTGGAGACAGCTCCAACCTGTTCCACACCCAGAGCCAGACTCTGCAGCTCAGAGTCCACCACGCTCTGCTACTGCTCATCGGCTTACTGTCAGTCACTACACAGGGCCCAGCTACCGCTGAACCAAATCATAGCTCTGTGTACTTTCTGGGCAACAATGGTCATAGCAGAAGTTTGCAAAGCAATCTGGAAGTGTTTCCATCCAGACAAAGACTTTTAGTGATAACAAATGGCTCTTTTAGAGTCCTAAATAAAGTATCTGCACCTCATGCTGGATGAAAACCATCTTTGACTCTTCTTTCCAACCTTTTCCAACTCACAAAAGTTTGCGGCCCACCTCCAACCCCATAAATGGGGAGGCTATGTAATGCCCTGTTAGACCTGAAATGTCATAAAACAATGTAACAACAACCTGGTATGTAGAAACTGGTCACAATGTAACAAAAGGGCTAAGCCTGAAATGTTATAAAAAATGTCATAAAACACAAAATGTCACAACTGGTCAATAATGTAACAGGTGCTGATATCAAAATGTGATAAAATGTACTTTTTGCCTGTTATTTAGGGTCAGTTATTACATTTTACATTTTAACTGTTTTTTTTTCATTTTTTCATCACATTTCAAATGAAGCACTTTTGATGCATTTTTCACAAGTTATAACATTTTTTAAAATTACATTGTTGCATATTGGACTCTAACAAGCCCTCTTAAAGGTTTGTTTTCAATACGATCATGTTTAAATTTTTAATATTCTTAAAAACATAACCGAGTTTTAACATTTTAAACATTGTTCTGTTTATCTGTATCTTTGTAAAATGAGCCCCTACAAAAATTACACTTTTTTTGGAAATTATTTGGCGGCACACTTGCAGTTCCTTCACGGCCCACCAGGGGGGCACGACCCACAGGTTGGGAATCCCTGCTTTCCGCTAATCCATTAAAATGCAGTTCAACAGAAGCTCATATTAATAAATTCAGAGCAATTTTCAACCAAATAATGACAGCAAGTGTAATGTCTGTCACCCCAAACATAAAATACTCTTAGTGTTGGCATTTAATGTGTCAGTTTGGGGCTTCTACAAGTTTTACTTCCCTCATATCTTAGTATACTTCAAGTCTCTGTGAGGATTCTCTGTTTGGACCTGATGGTGGTGACACTAAGTCTGGAATCATCATATAATTTCCAGGGTGAAGACTCCATTTCCCATGAGCACCATCACCTACTGCTGTGTAGACATGACTCTTACCGAGGCATGCATTTGTTTTGGAGAGTAGATCTTCTTTTTTAAGTTCAATACAACTTTTCCTAGGGTGCAAAGTGTCAAAGTGATGCATTTATTTATAATTAAGGCTTGTCTGTAATGTGTAACATGAGTGAATCCTAGTTCTGTCCTACCAGTGCTCATCTACCAACTCCAACCTCACCAAGCAGAGCAAACATAACCTTGCTCTTCATTATATTGATAGACTCAGGTTTAAAGAGACCACTTCAGCTTCTGTTTCCACCATCACTACAAAATAAATCCAACATGTCCTTTTCAGCATGGATCTCTATTCTCACTGCTAAACTTTGCTGGCAGAGACTTTGATGTACCGTTAAAAAATCCGGTCATGTCTGACCCAATCAGGAAGCTGAGAATGACAATTACACATATATCCATAAGTGAGACTTTTTCAAGATCACTCAGAAAATCCTCTCAGCCTCATAAATATGTTCCACTGTGCTTATTCTGCAGTTTTCCACCTGACATCCACTGCTCAAACATTGAAGAAAGCCTCAGGCTGATTCAAATTCTTTTCTGAAAGCTACTGTTTCTTCTTCACATAAAAAGTTTTGAAAATATAGCACTATTGTTGTGCTGACAACTTCTAGGGATTCCTGAGTAACAGTGTGCCAGCTCTTTTTTCATGAGGCCATAACCACAAACAGTCACTGGGCTGTATTTATAGTCTAATCCAAAGCTACCCTCAATAAGCCTCTCACTGGTTAATACTTTACAAAGTGCTGGCCTGAGAAAATAGAGCAACCTGGGGTGTATTGTCTCGCTCAGCCGTACTTGGACTGTGTGTGGCTGGAGGAAAGTGGGACAGGCCAGTTTGAGCTGAGCTTTACTCTAAACTGATAAACATCACATTTTCACAAAGAAATTAAGTTTGCTTTCTGGTGCTTTCTGGTTGTGATCCATCAGCTGAAGATTGACAACTCTTCCTTTTAGTTGGTGAAAACAGAGATGGTCACAACAAAAACAGCTGATCAACAAAGTAAAGATTACCTTAAGGTCGATTTAGGGAAGATTTCTTTGTGTTTTGTCCTAAACTTGAGCAGACCTGCTGAGTTAAAGCAAATACTTGTGCCTAATTTTTATAAGAATTTTGTATGTTTAACTGCCTAATTTTCTTAACATGCTTAATACTTAATACTTAATATGAGACACATGCACTCAACAAGACCAGTGCTTGTTTTATTTGTTAAATTAAGATATAAATCTTATGTCAAAATATTATGTCTTGGACAATTTCTGCTAAAGATAAAACATAATAACTTTCTTAGAGGTCAGTTCTTGCAATGCAAAGGTCAGAGGAAAAATGTTTTGACTGGACATAATTTAGGACAGTGGCACCCAACCTTTTCCAACTCAGGGTCCACTTTTAAGTCTCAAAAAAGTTTGAGCACCACCTCCAACCCTATAAGTACAGAGGATATAAAATACCTTATTGAACCCCATTTATAACAATGACCCAAAAGGTAATAAAACCAGAGATGTAAAAACTGGTCAAGAATGTAACAAAAGTTCAAAGCTTTCAATGCTATTAGAAAAAAATGTAATTAAACCCAAAACATAGTGTCTTGTCTATAAAGTAACAAAAGCTCTGAGCTTGAAATGCTATTAAAAAAATGCAATTAAACCCAAAATGTAATAACTGATCGATAAAATTACAGATTTTGAGCCCAAAACAAAATAACTTTTTGCCCAAATTGTAACAATTTATAACAGTTTGAGTCATTTTTGTTACATTTTTTACAATTTATCACATTTTAGGTTTTATGACATATTTTTTCTGTTGCATATTGAGTTACTGTTAGGTTTAAGTCAGGTCATGTTACTTATTGGGCACTGACACCTTTTGTGTGGACATTTTTTTTTTAAATATGAATATTTGAACATTTTCATTTTCCTAAACAAGTTTTTAACTCAGTTTTAACATTTATTTAGCAATGACTATACATATTATTGGTTGTTGGTGATTGTCATTGCATAATAATAAATCCTACACCAATTGTTGAATTATTAACTATGCCTTTATTAAAGAGAGAAAAAAAAAAAAAAACCTGGCACCTCATCACACAGGTGGCCAATTGCACTTACTTGAAGTACTTAGTTTCACTCTCTAAGGTTTTCCTTTCATGTTGAACTTCTTGCTTGTGTTGTATGTCCCTTTGGACAAAAGTGTCTGCTAAATGAAATTGTAGAATTGTGTAACATTTAAAACATTATTCTGTATCTTTCTTGATTTATTTGTATCTTGTATCCATGTATAATTACACTCCACTAAAATCAGACTATTTTTAGCCCACGGTTTGGGAATCACTGCTTTGGGTCAAAAGTGAGTAAACTAATGAGCATCAGTCAATCCAAATAGATTCTTTGAAGTGTTTCTGTCTTGATCGTAAATGTCAACCTCGTGATGACTGAAGGAAGCGTGCGGAACATCAAACAGGAGGCAACATCCTCTGAGTGACATCTACGTGCCGTCCACCTGAAGGTCATCTAGATTTTCTCTCCAGAACGAAGGAATGAACTCACATCACACAGACATTCTGGTTCATAACGGTGTGCCACCAGCGTGGTTAAATAAAGAGCTGAAAAGCGCTCTCTGTTGTGGAAGTCACATGAGTTTTTGGACCATTTATCCACCCAAACCTCCTCCCTCAGAGGCTGTGCCGTCACGTTACGTCCGCTCACATTTTACAGATAACAGCTCAGATTCAGTGCTCTGAGCTCTTTGTTGGTTTTACAGAAATGTCACACTAATTCAGCAGGAGCAATAACTCTTTTTCTTAGTGAGGAGAATGTGAGCATAAACACTGATGATTGAAAAACAACATAAACACATAAAACATAACTCAAAGCTCTCCACTCTCTGAGTTCTCCACTTCTTCTTCAATCATCAGACTCCCTCTGTCTGCACTCTTTAACTTATTCACTCTCACAAACACCATCTTTAGTCACACAGTAGAATTTCTGTGTAAAGGTTGTAGCCATGCTGCTTCCTGTCACACATTAACCGCCTGTCTGTAATGAAACAACATCCTGCAGGCGTTTCTCGTGAATCAGTGTAAAGTGCAGCAGTGCACAAGTCCCAAGACTTTACAGGATTATTCCAAACAACAGCAAGATGTTGAGTTTTTCTGAGAACAAAAAACACAACATCTGATCTCCTCTATGCAAAAACAAATCATTTACTGGCTTCTTACATCTGACACAGTTGAGGACACAGTGAGGTCACAGGGACAAAACAGACAACACTCCCCAGTATCATATACATACTTATATATACATATATTGATATTATAGACAATAAACATAAAACAATTCAGACATATTATTGTCGATCAAAGTGAAACTTCTGCAGAATTAACTTTTTAAAGAGTTGTTTAAAGAGAGGCTGGTATATGATGTCTGCTCATGCAAACACTTTAGCATCGACTGGTCCTGCTGTGAGCCTTGAACCAGTGATTTACTGTAAAAAATCATAAAATGTTTCTAGAGAAATTTTCTAGAGAAAATTTCTTTAGAGAAATTTTTTTGATAATCTTCCAATGCTCAGTCATAAATATTAAGAAGATTAAACAAATATCTTTTAACAATGTATGAATATTGATTTTTTTTTTCATTAAAATCTGGCACTATGAACCCTCTGATACATGAATTATGAAAGTCAGTGTCAGGATTTCTCCCTTGAGTGTTTTTATTTGTCTTAAGGCATGAAAAAAAGTTTTCCCTTTAAAAAAATAAAATAAAATAAAATTGTAACTGCGCATTCAACATAAAACAGTGTGAACTTAATGAAAATATGACTTTTTTATAATTTTTTTTGTTAATTTCATCAATAATCTTTTTTTTACTACTTTGTGAAACATTTTAACCCCCTTTCATTCATTTTAACACTGAATAATTTCAACTTTATAAGCTTTTCACCTCAAATGTTTGTTTATAACATTTTTAAATATACATATATGTTTAGAAAAAAAAATTGAAAACATTTTTTCAGGCCCTAATAAGAATAAAAATATCCTGAATTTAGGAGTAAATAACTTTTAAATAGGTGTCCACTGTAGTGATCACTATGCACCACAGGGTTAAATGTATTCATACTCCGTCACACTTAAAAATAACTTTAAATTAGTATAAGTGCTAAAAAAGAAAAAAAACTCTTATTGCATTTTTGGGGTCACATCAAAGTAGAAGCTCTGAGATCCTTAAATGTTACACTCTCTCTAATACATCCACAGATTTAGGTTCGTCTAAGAGGGGGTCTCCAGGTTTAAGAGTGTTAGTAAATGCCATTAGCTGCCTGGAATCCATGTCTGAATCCACGGGGGCTCAGTGATCTGAGGGTCTAACGTGCGTCTCGGAGCCGGTGTGAACTCACCGATGAGATCCTCCTGGTCGATGGAATCAAAGCCTCCTCAGCCATTGAAAAGATGTGGTCAGAAAGAGCAGGAAGCAGACGGGGTTCTCTCTAAACGGCACAGGATGGCATGGCTGGAGTAGCAGGCGTAGTCACACGGGCTCCAGGGAGGTGGAGGTGGAGGAGAAGGTGAAGGTGGAGGCTGCAGCGGTCGGGTCAGCTCATGTGCAGCGCGTCAGGCCTCTGGTCCAGCAGCTCCAGTCCACAAGCTCCTGATAACAAGCCCACACTGTGTCATCACATGACAGAGAGCAGCGTGACGGAGGGAGAGGAAAAGCTGCTGAGAGCAATTAAGACTAAGTGAATTTACAAAGAGAGGGATGGAGCAGGGAGGAGACCGGGGAGGAGACCGGGGAGGAGACCAGGGAGGAGGAGGAGGAGACGGAGAGGAAACCAGGGGGGTAAAGGAGGAGGCCAGGGAGGTGGAGGAGAGAGAGGGAGAAAAGCAGAAGACCAAGGAGGAGGAGGAGGAAGAGGAGCAGGAAGAGGAGGAGGAGAAGAGAGAAGAAAAGGAGAAGACCAGGTGGAGGAGGGGAGAGGAAGAGGAGGAAAAGGGAAGAGGAGGAAGAAAGAGAGGAATAGGAGAAGGAGAGGAAACAAGGGGAGAGGAAACAAGGGGAGAGGAGAGGAGGAGGACAGGGAGGAGAGCAGAGAGGAGGAGACCAAAAAGAAGAGGAGAAGAAACCAGGGGAGAGGAGCAGGAGATCAGGGATGAGACCAGAAAGGGGGAGGAAAACAGGAGGAGGAAGAGAGGAAATGAAGGAGGAGGAGGATAAGAAAAGGAGGAGAGGAGAAGTGAGGTTAGGTAAGGGGAGGAGATGGGGGAGAGGAGAGAAGAGGAGTAGAGGGGGGGAAGAGGGGTAGAGAGGTGAAGAGAGGAGAAGAGAAGAGCAGAGAGGAGAAGGGAGGAGAGGAGATGAGGGGAGGAGGAGAGGGGAAGGAAGGAGAGGAGAGGAGGGCAGAGGAGAGGTGGAAGAAAGATGGAGGTTACAAAGGGGGTGAGGAAAGAAGATGAGGAAACTAAGGGAGGATGGAAGACAAGGAAGAGGGGAGGAAGAGAAGAAGAGGAGAGAAAAAAATGAAAAGAACCAGGTGACAGGGTAAAAAGGACAGAAGAGAAGGGAAGAGGAGAGTAAAAGAATTGAGGAGGAGAGGACAGGGAGGAAGAAAGGAAAAGAAGGAGGTAGAGAACAGGCAAAGAGAGGAAAGGAGAGAAAGAAGAGAGGAGAGGAGGAAGACACCAAAGGTGAAACACAGGTAACAAAAAGAGGTGAGGAAAGAGGAGGAGGAAACTAAGGGAGGAAAGGAGATGATATAAGATAGAGGGATGAGTGGAGGAGAGGAAGATGAGGATGAAAGAGGAGAGCAGGGGAGAGAAAATGAAGAGAGGGAGAGATCGTAAAATAGAGGAAGGAGAGGAGAGAGGTGATGAGGAGAAGATGAGAGGAGGAGAGAAAGTGGAGGAAGGGGAGAGGAGAAGAGGATGGGGGACAAAGAACCTAAAAGGTGAAGGAGAGGAAGAAAGAGATGGATGGATGGATATTCAGGATAGGGGAGCCAAATGAAAACACTAGAGAGGAAGGAAAAAGAAGAAAATGAGGAAGAGAATGATGAAGTGTGAGAGAAGTGACCAGACTGAAGAAAGAAAAAGAGAGAGCTGTGTGAAAAGGAGATTAGAGCAGAAGAGAGTGAGTGAAGTGTGAGACAGAAGAGAAGTAAAAGTCCGGACTCATCACGGAGCTGTTGAACGTCAGTGACTGGTCTGATGATCCAGGAGCTTTGGTTAAAGTTGTGTTTGAGCTGAAGTCAGAGTCCAGCAGACTTCACGTAGAGTTCACAGTTTAACTCACAGACGCTCAGAAACTTAATCATGATCATGTGCTGGTAATTTTTCAGTTGACAGAAGCAGGGCAGTGTTTACTGTGCCTGAACTTTTGGGAACAATCACCCGCCCAGCATTACACACTTCCTAATCCTTTGACTTTACCTCCACTGCCACTGATGAAAGGCTGCTTTTGTTCTGAAAATCCTGCCCTTTGGTTTGTACATTCTCCCCATTAGCCTTCAATTCATCACACTCAATTCAGGTATTATTACAGAACCAAACATTTGTGAAATTCACCAACTGGCTTGAGACCTTCAATACTGTAAATCACGAGTGGACACGAGTGGTGAACAAAGGCCCATGTGACCAACAGGAACCCCAAAAACATTTCCTACGAATCTCTAATCTTTTCTCAGCAGCAGAGAGTAAGACGCTGTTAGAGCAGGAGACTACAGTTCATTACCAGGATCATGTATGTGCTTAGTCAGTGAAAGTGTTTGGATAAGGCCAGAAAAAGACACAAACACTTCCTCATAAACATTAATCTCTTTCTCAGTAAGAGTGAGCTGCAGAGGATGTGAGGTAAGACTGTAAATAAGAGAGAAAATAGATGTATTTGCCCAAATCTGGCTCACAAAATGTTTCCTGGTTGGAGGGATCAAGCGGCCGACAGATTGTTAAACTCAAAAGAGCTCAAGCTCTCGACCTGTGAAGCTTTAACCACGACTTAGTGACCCAGAGGTCACTCTCAGCTGAGTTTTAGCCCTTTTTAGAAGAGACAGAAAACACAGAAAAAAGGGTGCTATGACAACTTGAACAGGTCCAGATCTTCTCATGTTGCATAATAAACAAAGACTCAACGTGAAGACCAGATATGGAGTCTGACCTCATCTGAGCCCACCATGAAGAGAAACCTTTACAGCAGAGGTGTCCAAACTCAGGCCCAGGGGCCAATTGTGGCCCATGGTCCATTTTCATGCGGCCCCCTGCTTTCATCTTATGTCACTTACATTAATCAAAACAATATGTACGTTTACCATTTCTGTCAGGTGCTTGAAGAAAACCTCAGTATGTCTCAATAAAATATCGACTGTTCATGGTCTACTTTCATGAAGCAAAAGCTCTGAATAATCTGCAGATACTCAAGGAGTCTTGCAGCTGACGTGTTCAAAGAAATGCATTTAGCCTGCCACAAAAACATGTTTCATGAACACTGGGAATTTCAAAAAACACACAAGAGGACACTTGTGACTGAATTAAAGCTATAGAACTGAGGGGGAAAAGACAGATTCAGGAATATTTGGGGTTAAATTTATCTTTTTATGGTCGACTTTAAAATAGTCAAATGGAATCCTATGTTCTGGGTTAAAAAAAAAGAAAAGGGAAAACCTGGCATTTTGAGATTTTTATTCGTCCATACTTGGTCGAAATTTTGAAATAGCAAATCAAATTTTTGAGTTTTAATTTGAGCAAAATTTGACATAATGTCTGATGGTTATTGGTCTGCAGTCGACTCCAGTAACAGCCTTATTTTAGGTTGAAGATCGTCCTGTGTCTTTACATACAGCCAATCAGATCTTTGGGCTCAGCGCTGGTGAATTATTTTGGGTCTACCACTTGACTTTTTTGTTCCATAACCCTCAGGATCTTTAAGGAAATTAAAAATGTCTGTCTTACTGAGTCCAAACTCAGCAGTGATGGTGTTGTGTTGTGAGAGGCCTTGTGTTATGCCTCTGTTATAATCCTGCTCACTCATAATCAATGGGCCTCTATACATGTGTGTCAGTGTCTGTGTCTGCCTTAACCCCATTCTCTGTCTGTATGTTGATGTTTTGGCTGTCTTAGGCTAGTGATTGTGATTGTAGCACGAAGCTACAGCTATGAGCTACAGTCACGGGCAATGGGCATGCGCTGCTGCTGGCACTGAGCCATGGAGGAAGAACCCAGTTTGGATGCTGTGTTTACAAACAGCAATGGAAATTCCTGCAGACTCTACCTTCAAGGTGGTTCTCTTCAAAATGTTACAGTACAAAAAGTATTCCCAATACTTCTTTTAAAGCACAATAAACCTCTGTCAATGGATTAAGAAAAATTGACTTGTTTAGTTCAAGAAAGTAAAGATAGAAAAAATTTTAAGAACAAGCTAGCGTTATAATATTCAGAAAGTCAGTGTTTGATTTTTGTCTGTTCCTGTTCCAGCAATATTTGAAAACCATCTCTTTGTTTTCTTATTGTGTGTACAGTCTCTCTGGACATGCATCTCCACAACACTCCATCCGGAACTAAAGACTCTTTTAGCTCAAGCACATAAAATTTCTGTTTTGGCAAACAAACCCTTGGTAAGTGATGAAAACTGGACTAGTGCCATGTACAGAAAGAGAGAGAGGAGGAGAGAGAAGAATGGGCTCAGTGTTCAACAAACACTGTACAAAAAGAGGCTGGACATTGATTCTTAACTGTACTCGTAGTAATTTCTGAGAGTAACCGATGAGTGTCATCACCCCCCAGTCCACAAGATCTTCAGGTCATGTGCAGGAGCAGCGACCTTATGTGTCCTCTCTTCATCCCACATCTTCTTTCTGTCCGCACTTTAACCAGGTTAACCATTAAAAGTGGACAGATTCAATTAAATTCAGCGTGCCTCTCATTAAGAGTACAGGAGTAAACTGTATCATTCCACAACACCAGCATCACTCAGTCCAGATTCTTTTTTAGTTACTGTTAAAGTTTATTTCTGAAGTCAAAGCTGGCAAACCTTTGATAACAACTGCAGACTCAGAGACTGAGTGTTGGGTCAGCTTTAAGGAGGTAGATAGTGACAGCGCCACCTGCAGAAACAGAACACCCTATAGAAAGACAAGACCATCCCTTTAATGACAAATTGTCTCACACAGGTGACACAAGCTGTCTTTGCCCAGGCTGTCTACTCTTAACAGCTTGTATGTTGAATTATAGATCACGACTGCAAATGATGGTAAAATACTCCCTGTAGGAGTTACCTGCCTACACTGCGGAGCTGGCTGTTCACACCATGTGGCATGAACAGTGGGTCTACTCCATGTGTTGTATGGAACCAGCCCACACTATGGAGCATAGACAGTCAGTGAATGCCTTGTGTCTCTAATGTGTTTTACCCTTGTACAGCAGGCTCTCATGTCCACTGTGTTCCCTCCTCACTCATGGTTACAAGTTATAACAGTATTTTCCTCTCAAATGTATGCCTACTTATTTCTTTTCACGGTACATTGTTTATCATTGTAAAACTTTTTTTTTTACAATAGAAGTCAAAAGAACGTCCACTTCTTCAGCACTCAGTTTGATGGAACTCTCTGCTAATAAAGTTCCCAGGAGCCCATTCAACAAATTCAAAATTTACAGTAACTCACTGTCATATTACAGAGGATTTTGATTTCAGTATTTTATTGTGAAACAGAGGTTAGATGCTGCGAAGCCGAGTGTTGCAGTAGTTTTTACAGATATTATTTGTGATATCACATGGGCTTTTGATTACAACATTAAACTGTATACTGTTAAAAACTGTCAAACCCTGGTAAATTTTGACAGTGAGGAGATTAAAAAAACAGCTATTAGCAGAGCAAAGTCGGCATCATCTCCAAAATGTCCATGGTGAGCTCTTTAAACCAGGGAAATATGTTAAATGTACAGAAGCTCCCCCAAGATAGCATCAGGGGCAGAATAGTTCATCTGCCAGGTTTGGCATCGCCTCTTACTTTTTCAGCAGGTCATTTTTTTTACTGACTGGCTTCACTTACTTATGTTCATCAAAGTCGGTACTTGGGTGATCATTATATCTTAGTCTGTGCCATGGCTTCAATCTATCTTCTCATCTGACCACATTTGAAAAACCAACAGTCCACATTTTATCTCTTTTATGTCATATTTTGATCATGTGTTCAGAACATCATGTTTCCACCAAAACATTTGTTATGTTCCATACAGGTCACACACTCATTAATAAGAGACTTCTATACTGACACACAAACACACACTGACACACTGTATGTCAAGTGTCAACATTGCAGCTCTGGATCGTGGGGGCCCTCTGGTGGTCATATACAGACTCTGTCTTTAATGAGGGATGTCAACGTGCTGAACAAAGATATTTGACCCATCTGGCGACTAACAGACTGCAGACAACATCCAAGATTTTTCATGCACTTTTTACTTTTCTGACTATATTTTAAATCAGTGCTTTTACTTATACTGAAGTATTTTTATGTGAAGTTGTGTAATATAATATATACTACATTTTACATTGAGCATCAGTCACTGAGTAAAAAAGAAGTAGGGAGGATCCATCAGCAGTGTGCCCGCAGCTGATTGGCTGATATCTCTGGTCTAGTGATAAGGTAAACTAATGTAGGAAAAGAAGGAACACACTGCTCATGCTTCCTTTCACAGGTTGGTTCTCTAGGTCAGTAAATGCTCATAAAAACATAGATTTGATAAAGTTGACTCCTCTTTACAACCACACTCGGCTCAAATGTGAATTACCACTTGATCCTGATCAAAACAAGGTGTCCTGCATTCCAGACACACTCATAGTTGACTGACATATTTTCAGCCCCCTCACTTGTCACTCCCTTATTTAAAAACAAGTATCAAGGACTCCAAAGAGAGTTTAAAGCGCACACTTTCTGAGCGAATGACAGTAACATGTTTATCTGTTGTTCTACTCTGACTCTCACTCCACTCCCCACACTCAGTCTGCTGAACCACTGGATGATGCTCTCCCAGCAGGTCGCCAGCCGGTCGTTAGGGGGAGGGGCCTGAAGATGGATTACCCAGTGCCATATTGGCCATCAGGACCAATCAGCTGCCAGGAGAGAAATGGATGGCTCTCATTTGTTCTCATTATTATCGTAACAGCCATAATGCTCAGACAGACACACACGCTGCTCGCTGTCAGCGCCGTGAAATGTTCCCATTTGTTATGCTGGGAGACAGTTTGTGTGTGTGTGTGTGTGTGTGTGTGTGTGTGTGTGTGTGTGTTTTAATCAGGAGGCTCCCAGGCCTTGCAGCGCAGTGATGTAGCATCTCATTATTCCAGCAGAATAGAGAGTTGGAGTGAGGATGTTCGTCTGTTTGTGGATGCTCTTCAGAACCCCCCTCTCTCTCTTTCTCTCTCTCCCTCATGAGTGCTGTCACATGTGATGGGTAACTTCAGCTTTGGGTTGGGGGGGGTCAACCTGCTGTCATACTTCCAGGAGTAGAGACGCGCTAATCTATTTACATTAGAGTTGGACTCCTGAAAATGTCCTGAAATATCTGGAGTGAACTGCATGTGGATTCAAATAGCTGACCCTTCACTGATTTACATTGTTTTTGATTGGGACTGGACCAGATTAATTTACAGCATGTTGCTCTTTCTATGACGACACCACGCCAGCTGATGACGTTTCGCAGTGAGAAGAGAAATCTGTATTTTTTCTGCTGAAAACAATTTTTGTGACTTATGTTGTAGTAGTAGAGGGAAAACAGGCTGGGCTGTCTGACAAAAAAAAGGATGGGAGAGCATAAGAATGCTTAAGAAGAAAGTGACAGAGCATGAGCGAAAGGCTAAAGCACAAGCTCTATGTGCTAATGTTCATTCCAACCCACATGCAGCAGTTATTCTGCAGTGATCTGTTCAAAACCTAAGAGTCTATTATTAAAATGAGGAGCCAGGTTACATTTGCTCTGCTTGGTGAGGTTTGAGTTGGTAGATGAGCACTGGTAGGACAAAACCAGGACTCACTAACATTACATACACGTCTCATAGCACCAGGCTATGTGTGGTGCCAGATGTAGCCGGCTACTTAGATGTAAGGATCCTTATTTTGTGTTTGTGGGTTTTTGCATTGGTTTCGGGGTTTTGCCTTTTGTGTGTGTCTTGGGTTTGTCAGTGTTCCTGCTGTGTTGAATTTATTCCCTTATGTTCTGTTTTCCTGTGTTTAGTTTTTCTTGGGTTTTCCTAGTGTTTCATCTTGTACCTGATCCTTGTGTTTCACTTCCTGGTCCTGGGTTTCCCTCCTCTGTGATTGCCCTCATGTGCTTCACTTGTGCCACACCTGGGTTTGATGAGTTTCTGTGTATTTAATCCCTGTCTTGAGTTCAGTCTAGGTTCGTTCATTGTAGTGTCATGTCATGTCATGTGTTGCGTCAAGTGTGTCCCAAGCTCTGTGTTTTTTCACCTGGGTTTGGATTTTGCGTTTTGATCCTTTTTGTTTGGACTTGGGTTTTTTTGAGGTTTGTGCTTTTTGGTTTTCCTTGCTGGGTTTTTTTTGAGGGTTTTTTTTGGTAAGAATACAGATTTTTGATTTGATCTGCATTGGAATCCGTCCCCTTGTCTTTCCAGCGTCTCAGCCCTGACACTTAGATATGGTACATACTCACAAAGTTTGCTTGTCATCACGTTTCAAACAACAGCACTGTATAATTGTTGATAAATTCATTACCTCATTGCATTCTTTTATCCATATCTCAGCAAATTCTGAGCAGGGAACGGACACACACCTGGTCCATTAACAGCAATAAACAGAAGACTGTTCAGCGTGGACATGTCTATTCTGTACATGGGGGGAACCACAAATTCTGAGACTGTCAAGAGTTTTGGTCAAGTGGAAGTAAGTGCCAACAGTGTAGCTTACACGTGTGAGAAAACTCTGTCACATTAAAGGGTTTACAAATTTTCCAAATACATGTCGTTTGGCTTTCTGGGTGTTTTTTTCATTTTTTCTAATGGGAAGTTTGACAGAACCTGATTTAACCAATGTTTTGAACTGGATCTATTCATGCCAGAGCTTTTCCATGTCATAGTCTGGTGGTTAGGTGTCTAGGAAGCAGCCTCATTGTTGAGTTTCTCACACCATCAGTAGATTTACAAGCTTCTGAGATGCTTCCAACCTTCAGACTAAGAGATAACCAACTGTGTCTCTAAGCTGCATTCATTCATGTGAAAGAGAGAGAGCACACAGAGAAAACCCTCCTGAGCTGTGGCCGTGCTCCCTCCTGCAGGATCACAAATATTTTAAGAGTGCTCACCAGGTCACGAGTGTGAAGAGGTTTATTTAACTCGTCACCAATTAACATCAGAATGATGAATGATACAGCAGTGTGTGTGTGTGTGTGTGCATGTGTGTGTGCTTTAACAGGCTCAGCTGCTCATCAGGGACAAGGCTGGGCAAATGTTGGGACTATGAATGATGAAGTCTGCACACACACACACACTGAGGCTGTCACACTGTGATCAGTCAAAGCTGGTCAACACAAAGGATTCACATGTTCTGCACAATCAGCTGCTGCATTTGCATAAACACACAAAGCAGAGTCTGACAGGAGACGGCTGCCTCCAATTGATCTGTTAAGAGGCATGAAGTCTCTGACTCTATTACCCAGTTCACTGTCCCACAGCTACACAGCAGCACAACCAGAGAGTGAGGCTGCCTCTTTGAGCTTTTTACAACGTGTGCTGATGAATCAAGTGCATTACAGCCTGCTGTCTTCAATATATCAATACACCTACTTTAACTGAGACAAAAAATTAAAATAAGCCAGGAAAATTCTGTCTAAAAATACAGTTAATTAAAACTTAGGTGCAACATTTCAGGCACTCCACTTAACAGAGGGAAAAGAACTACTACAAAAAGAAAAAAAAAACAAAATAAAATCCAATAGCTGGGAAGCACCAAAGGTAGGATTCTGTACTGATATCAAGTTTAAAGCAAATTTTAACATCTAAATATTTGGTCAAAATGTTTTTTGGTCTCAACTTGAGCCATATTTACCTGACAAGTTCAGAAAAAATGTGTGATTTTAAGATATTAAAAGACAAAAATGAATCTTGGATTGTAGACGAAAAATCAAATAAATATCCCAGTGGTAAAAAAAAAATGTACTGGTTTACTGTTATGTATTAACACACTCTTTTTTTACTCTTAAGTGTACAACCTATGCCAGAAAAATGAAATACTTAAAATTTTGGGGTATTTTATATCACTTTATGAAAAGTCACCAAATTTCAGGCTTCAACAATGGTGTATAATGGTGTAATTGTTTTGCTGTCATGTTTAAAAGCAGATCAAATGTGTCCTGAACAAACTGCAGTGGAAAGGAAACTAGTGAAGGAAGTATTTCTAGTTGCAATGGAGGCAATAATAAGAGCCACTGTTTAATCTGAGTTGATTTGGACAGAGTTTTTATTCAACCAGTCCTGAATGGTATTTGAACAGTTCAGAAGGTTGAACAGATTTGTCAGTGTTATCTGGCTTAAATGAAACATACAGTTAAATATTGTAAGAATGATAGTAGTAAGAGTTTCCATGAAACTGTCTGATTAAGTTGCAAAGTGGCAGAACATATGGGGAGAACTGTAAAGGCTCCAGCACAGAACCCTGAGGAACACCACATGATAAAACTGCTATCTCAGACATTTAACAACCAAGTGTTCTACGACAGAAAGAGTTTGGACTGAGTCTCACAAATTGCAGAGCTATGAATTGAGTCTCACTGAACCCAAATGTTTTACATACAACCTTCCCAACATTTTTTTCTTCTTATCTCAATCACTGGCCTCTTAAAACATCTTCTAAAGACTGATTTTAGAGAATAAGAGCTTGAAATATGATCAGGTACAGCAGAAGGCACAAAATTAAAACAGTGCTAGCATGGTGCCAGAGATGTTTTCAAACATTCAAACAAGAATATCTGTCAGGTATTTAGAGCTGCTTTCGCCTCCACATCTAAACCTTTCACTGTGCTGCTTTATGTGGAGAAAATCAATGGTAACACCAGAGGTACAGTTGTTCTTTTATAGTCCAGAGGATTACCTGTCGCTCCTCTATATGCTATCATTTCAGGGAGAGAGATAAAATGTTAACAAAAGATGTCTGCCTCCTATAATGAAAGGAGCAGCCTCAGGCGTTTTGCATCTTCCACTTTTATTGATCCAGGGGAAGTAAGGTGAAGCAGGTGGAACCTCTGCAGAGAAACAGGAGGGGGACGGGGTTCTATGACACACAGCGGTAGAGATGGAGGTGACTGGTGTTCAGAAAAACAGGGACTTATTTTAATGATCTGAAGCCCACAGTGTCAAAAGACAAAAATTCAGTACCTTATAAAATCAGAATATAGTGATAAGGTTGAATATCCTTTAAAATATTTAACTTTTTCACTTCTGAGGCTCCAGTGGCTTTCCTGGTTATTTTTTTATTTTCGTTTATAATATTTTTAGATCTTGAGCCTTGTCTAAAAAACCTTAACCATGATCTGCAATTAGGTCATTATTACCATTTGTTGTCCCCAAAGATGTGACACCAACAGCAACGCTCCATACACCAGAGAAGCTTCATGTATTCTTCATGTGATAAATATAAGAACTTTATCTCCATAATGTCCCCACCCTCTTTTTTTATTCTAAATGTCAGATCCCACCATTGTTACTTCAGCTGATAAACTGTAATAATGAGTAATGAATGGAAATAATGATTTCATTCTAGGCCTTGGTGCCTGCCGACAGCGTCAAAATTTTAAAAAGTTGCTTGAGTGACCATGAACCTAAACCCCAGAAAGAATCTATGAGGATTCATAGATATGAAGAATGTCAAGAGGACACCAAGACACCAGATCCAGTAACACAGAAGAGCTGAAGGCCACTATTAAACAAACCTGAGCTTCTGTAACACCTCAGTGGAGCCACAGACTGTTCAAAGTTCATAACAAAACAAACTGATGCAGGATTTCATGCAAAATGACCCCCAAAAAGGTATTGAGTAGTTATGACATGTTTCTCTTTCAGTCAATATATGGTTGGGACAGTTACTTCACTCAGGCGTTTAATGAAGCCCAGGAATGCACACATACCGCAGAGCAGGCGAGTGAAAGGGAACACAGAGAAAACAGAGCAAAGTTTGTCCAAAAATGCTAAAATAAAGATCTTCCTGAGTTAAAAGGTAACATTACATGGGATGAATTTCTTGGTGTACGAAGCGCTCTCTGTCTAGTTTTTACTCCTTATATGTGATTGTATGAGTAGATTGAAGATTGCATTGTGTGCTGACATTTTTAGAATAGTGTAACAAATTTTATTTGAACAAAATGTGCTTAATTCAATGTCGATGACACGTTATAACCTTTTTTAATATTGAGCACTATGATGTTTGTAGTTTATGTGTGTATGTGTGTGCGTTGAGAACTGCATAATAAAGGACGTGTTTTTCTTCTGCTGTTTCAGAGAAGTAATGTTGGATGCTCTGGTGAAGCCATCACATATTTTTTTTCTTTTTTTATTACAAAATAAGAGACAAAGAATCATTAATGTTATCGTGCATGTTTGTTAATGTTCAAATTAAGTTTTTCTTTCACTAAACCTCTAAAACCAAGTTCTGTTTTTGTTTTTCTTTAGTTTTACCTGTTTTACTCCCATACAGTAAAATAGAAGTAACGCCCAGATGTTGAAAGTTCCAAGTATTTCTGAAAAATCTACTTAAGTACTTACTCACGGGACATTTTATGACCTGTTTATAGTCAACATATGCATAGAAAGAAAAAAAAACAGGCAGGCAGTTTTGGACTCTGGTTTTAAATGGTTAAAAATCTATTTTATTGTGGTCTTTGGTAAACATCTGATTTTATTTTTGATAATGAATTTTTGGTTCAAACTGGAAACCATAATCATCGAAACTCAAATAAATTAATTATTGAAATATTCCCTCCGTGTGTAATGAATTATATTAATGAATAAGCTTCTTTTTTTTTATTGAACATTGAATTACATTCACTTTTCCACCATATTCTAATTGATGAAGTTGTGTTGCATGTATGTTCCAAAGCTGCACTAACTTTTTTCATTTACTGTTAACTTTTTTGATGTTGTGTGTTTTAGAGCGCCCCCGACTTGAAAATTCATTCAGTAAAACTCTGTTAAAGTGTTTATTTCTCAAGTTGAGAGCAGAGTTCATGAAGTTTTCAGTCGCTTTGGTCTGACACGTTAAAGTTTGGTGTTGTTGTAAATAGTGTGCACAGTAATTATTTGGAGGTTCTCGTGAAATCACAGGAGNATACTGACTCCCAAACAGTTATTAATGGCTTGACTGAGTACTGTGATTGTTTTCCCGGCAACTAGACAAGCTCCATGCGGTGCAGCCTATGACACTTGTGGTGTACAGAGAAGTCAAGCCTTTCCGTTTAAGGCTGTCAGCCCCGCACACTCCACGGCTCCAGCCTCTGGCTTCACCCTCCTGCTCTTTTGTTTTAATAGCCTCCCTGCCAATTCCTCCTCATCAGCATTATCAACCTTTTGTTCCTCGTTTGTGGCTCCACTCTTCCCAGCTTCTCTTCTCCATCTAACGAGACAGTTCTTTTTTGTTCCAACCTGCCCTGTCGTCATTAATCACTCACAGACTCAGAGTATTATTCTGCTGAAGTTTTCGTCTAAAATCAAGGAAAGGAAACTGCGAAAGGTAGGTTGCTAACTTCTGGATAATCCTGCACGAGCAGTGTCTGCAGCTGTTTATAATTGTGGTTACTCTGTTCCTAACTTTGGATTTAAAAATAGCCATAATGGGAAATGGGACTCTGGAAGCAGCTGACAGGTACCTGCAGGCCAAGTGTTGTGCAGCTGTGTCAGTCACTGAGGCCAAAACTCAGGCATGGGAGAAGTTCACTGAGGTCATGGAACGAGACTTTCAGTTGAACTTGAAAAAATTTGAACTGTCCGGCAACTCAGATGGGGAAAGCTGCCCTTTGTTTGTACTGTTTACAGTCGGGATGGGGAGCTGCTGACCTCAACTGAGAGTGTAGTCAGGCGGTGGAAGGAATACTTCAAAGATTTCCTCAATGTGACCAATGTACACCCCATGAAGGAAGCAGATACAGAGGATTCGGGGTTGGACAGCTCTGGAGCTGGAGTTGCTGAAGCAGTCAAACAACTGCAGCAGCAAGGCCAACTTAATCCATGACGTGCTATCGTGGACATGATCCATCTTGAATTCCTCAAGGCTCTGGATGTTGTTGGGCCATCCTAGCTGACATGTCCCTGCAACATCACATGGACACTGGGGACAGTGCATCTGTAGTGGCAGACTGAGGTGGTGGTTCTCCTTTTCAAGAAAGAGGACCAGAGGATGTTCCTGAACTACAGAGGGTTTGTACTTCTCAGCCTCCCTGGTAGAGTCCACTCAAGGGTGCCGGTTGGTCAAACCTCAGATTCAGTAGAAACAATGCGGGGTTCATCCTGGTTGTGGGACACTGGACCAGCTCTATACCCTTGCAAGGATACCAGAGGGGTCATGGAAGTTTGTCCAACCAGTCCACATGTGCTTTGTGTATCTGGAAAAGGCTTTTGACCAGTCCCCCAAGGTATCCTGTGGGAGTTGCTGCAAGAGTATAACCTTGATGCCCTGTTGTTACAGGTTATTCGATCTCTGCACTTCCAGAGAGAGAGTTTGCTTGGTATTGCCAACTGGAAGTCAAACTTGTTCCAGTCTCTGCTTTTTGCAGAGTGTGGTCCTGTTGGCTTCATTGAAACCGACCTCCAGCTCACACTGGGGTAGTTTGCAGCTGGGATGAAGATCAGAACCCTTAAATCTGAGGCCATGGTTTTCAGCCAGGAAAGGGTGGACTGCCAACTCCAGGTCACGAGAGTGGAGAAGCTTAAGTATCTTGGGGTCTTGTTCACGAGTGAGGGTCGTGTTGCAGATGCTACACAGTTGTGTTGTGGTGAGCCAGAGGGCAAGGCAAGACGTGTATGGCATGCACCATGATGTGCTGTTTGTGAACGATTTGTTCGAAATGAACGAATCATCTGGTTGAATGAACTGAACTGAATCACTTACTTGAAAAGATTCATTCATTTATGAACTGCAGTTGCGCTCCCCTCTCCTGTCTCTTGTCTCTGTCTCTCTTGACGGTTAGAGTCACCCAAGCCCCCCCCCATTTTTGTCAAAGATAGTAATGACTCAACAAACAGGACAGAGTTGGTTGGAAGTCCTGTGTCGCTTAAGCCCGCCCCTACATGTCCCTCTTGTGTCACCAAAATTGAAGAAGTAGTAAATATTTAGGTGTCACGAAAATGCATGTGCTTTTTATAGCTGCTGTCAGTTAGCCAATGGCTTATATATCCATATTTACTCAGCCGACTTTTAAAATCCATTATGATGGTCTCAATACACGTTTAGTTCATGAATGAATCACTGACCTACTGACTGAGAGAGACGCAGCTCAGTTACTGAACTGGAGCTCCGTGATTCGTACTGAAGTTCAGTACAATCCCGAGCAAAACTGAGCGTTAGGCATTGTTTTAGCTCATTGAATTTTGACTGGCAGGCGGTGCTGCGAAGAAGTACTGATCGATTCGCTGAATGAATCTTTTGAACAAATCACTTTACTAAACTGATTCTAGTGTTTCAGTTAACTGAAAATAAGTGCTTTGCCCATCATTAATACACCAGCATGAAAAGAGACTTATACAGATACTTACAGATCTAACACGTGAGATTTAGATATGTTTATGTTTTTAAGTCGCTCTACCTTCTGTCACCACACACAAACACAAACACACATAACTAATAGGTTTTGTGAGCAGATGATGGGACAGAGAGGAATTCCCATTCTTCTAATGAAGGAGCAAAGAATGCCCTGCAGGGGAAAACACACACACACACACATACATCAAATAATGACCAGTGCGACGCTGAGGGTTTCACTGTTAGTTCACCTTGATATCAGCTCTGTTTGTGTTGAAGCAGCAGTGTCACATTCAGAGTATTCCTGACCCACAGAAGTCAAATGTCACCTGTAAGGCTGAGCAGGTGAGTACAGTCTGAACATTTTGGCTTAAAGGAGAATTAATCCTCCATAATCCATACATGGGCTGATACCACATACCCTTCAGAGGGGCTTTCATGCTGAACATGGTTTTGATCCACAGTCTGCAGCTCACAGATGCTGGGTTAGTCTGTGGATCTGATATGTTTGTCCCAACATGTTTCTCATGACCTCTCTCACTCTGTCCAGCTCACACGTGTGTGATCTAATGGGCCATACATGTTAAAACTGCTGCAGTCCTGGTTTGGAGCCAGGAGTGGCCATATTTGGTAAAAGAGGTGGAGCTGTAGCACATGCAGTTTCATGTAGCCTGCTGCGTTGCCATTTCACTCAAGGTGGAGCCATAAATAAGAGAAAAAGGACAATTCTGGACCTCAGGTTCATCAGGAGGATATTCTTGAGATTAAAGGGTTGTTGCCTCATTGATATCTACAATCAGTGCAGTTTTCTTTTGTCCTAGATAGCTGGTGTTTTCAAAGAACGCAGGATTAAGATGCCTCATCACACAGAAGATTGAAATCAAGTATTTGTCTTATTTCTTTCAAATTTGTCATCCTCGACTTACTTTGAGCAACATTCTATGAATAGACCCAAAAAATGTCTCATTAAGAAACATTCAAAGACAAAAATGAGTGTTAAATGTAAAAATTTTGCTTATGGGTACGAAATAATGTACATGCAGAGTTTCTTGTATTACAATATTATTTCAAGCAGTTCAGGTCCTGTTTTGTCAATTTGTATCTTGAAGCCGTACATTTGTCTGGACTTGATGTTGACCTTCATGGAGCTGTGTGTTCTTATGTAGTGTGTCAATCTGTTACCCTGTCAGAATTTGTCATCCCCTTTACCTTATATCCCCCCATCACTACGATCTGCTGCACTAAACACTATCTGATAAAGTGAACTACACCAGGAGGTGTTCACCCAACATCCTATCTCTCCTTTTTAGGTTCTTTACATCTCAAAGATGAAGTTGATGTATGTTTAGGGCCCCTAGTTTAGCCTCATGGTCCCCTCATGTGGAGGTCCAGCCTGTTTCCCTCTTCCTGCAGGTCAATGTGTTTTCAAATGTGTTGACTTTAATGAGACCGCATCTTGTAAACCACCACTTCATGATGACGTAGGCGCCCCATGCATGTGCTTTAAGTCTAGGTCTTATTGGTGTAGTGTGACCATCAACCATATGGGTCACCAGGGTAATGGGGCTGTAGGGAGGTGGGCAATCATGCTTGAGTGTGGCATGGTATAGATGACCAGAGTTACTGTGCTCTTAAAGAGACAGTAACTAAAATAAAGCATTTTGGAGGCTGAAATAAGAACTTTCTGAAACACCAGTTTGAGAAAAAAAATAGGGACTTTTTTCTTTTGTTGTATCACATGTAAAGCTACTACAGGCATTAGAGGAACAGAATAAAGACTAAAAAGTGCACAATACCCCCTCATTAAGGTCAGGGGTCACACAGTTAAACATGACACACATTTAGATTTTTTTCCTTATTAAAATGTCAATTAGCACATCTCAAGACACTGACAAGAAACAATAGAAGCAACATTTAAAGTTGGAATGACCCCATTATAGTTATTACGGCATTAAAAACTCAAATACTTCCTCTTTAAACCCTCACACATCTCGAAGTAGTCAGGACTTTAACCGGTACCCCATGTAGAAAAAGGTTCAGACGGGTGAAGTATGGACTAGAGATATGGATATATATTTTTGCACATGTACGACCGCTGTCTTGGACATGTTCTAGTTCAGCTCACATGGGACAGTAGTTTTGTTGTTATGTAACCCACAGAATGTAACAGAAGGAAATGCATCCTGCCGAGCACAGGCTTTACACCTGGAGCTAAAACGACTTCAGTTTCATAAATTAGCTCACAAATCACAGATCACTAATGAGCTCTGTTTGGCTCAGTGCTGTGTTGGTTTTGCTTAGTCAGATATTCTTTGCAGCTGCATGGCACCTGTGGGAAAGAACAGACCTGAGCTGGAAGAGTGAAGAGGAGCGGTATGAAGGAAGCTCTGGAGTCAGAAATCAGACAAACTGCTTCTCAAAATTCAGCCATTTTTACACTAATGTGTCTTTTCATGTTGCTCAGACTGTGAATGTGTGCAGAGCTCACATCACAGAAGGCAGGGAGGGAAGGAATACGTCTGAAAAGAAGCTGAGATTTAAATGTGTTTCTTAAAACACCATTAACTGTTGAAATCCTCAGTCATCCATCCTGGTAAAGGTGGATCATCAAGTGTTGTAAATTCAGTGAGTCTGTCAGTATTTTTTTTAGCTTTGGGTTGTCTTTGCTGAACTTTTACTATTTTAATTGACTGTTGAACTCACAGGTGCAGAGGATTCTGGTACAATTTCTCTTTCTTCTAAGGTGCATGGGGAAGAAATAAAAGAACAAATTGCTTTCAGACTGTAGTGTTTTGGCTTGTTGCTTTCATTGGGTTGCAGTAACATTTAATTAGGCTGAGTTTAAACATGAAAAAGCAAAAGAAGTTAAAAACATCTTATAATGTGTATTTACATTAATGTAAGCCAATAGGGACAGGTGGCCTGTGGTTTCCGGCCAACTGTTGTCCCAAACATGCCTGTAGTAGAACTCATATTCAGCCTTGACCTATTATATTAAAACGAATGTAATCACAGCCTTAGAGGTTTATTAAATTTGTTTTGAAAAAAAATTAAAAATAAAAAAAAAGAACACTTCAGGGATTTGAACCAGGTATCACTGTGGCTTGCTCCTGTTTATGGGGCAACAATTGTAAAGTTGCACACATGACAAATAACAATACTATTTCTCTACATTCAGCCCTAAAACATCACATTTTATGCAGATTTAGAGAAATATTTGTGAAATATATTTGTCAAATATTAAATACAAGTGTTGAATATTTTATCTAAATGTTAAATGTTAGATAGGAATGTTGTAAATAAAAAAAGGAAGCAAATCCTAAAATGTAATAACTTTAAATTTAACAAAAGTACCGAGCCTGAAACACGACAAAAATAATGTATTGAAAGCTTAAATGTAATAGCTGACCCAAACTGTAAAAAGTTGTTTCACTTTGGCTAAAAAGTTATTTTGTTTTGGGCTCAGAATATGTTACATTACTGACCAGCTTTTCCATATTTGGTTTCATTACATTTTGGGTTGTTGTCACAAATGGGTTATTAACAAGGCATTTTATATCCTCTGCAAACATTTTTGAGACTTAGAAATGGGCCCTGAGTTGGAAAAGGTTGGGGATCACTGATTTAGATAAAACATTCAACATTCATATAAAATACTTGGCGACTATATTTCACAAATATTTCTCTAAATCTGCAAAAAAAAGTGACATTTTAGGGCTAAATGTGGAGAAATTTTGATATTTGAAGTGTGTGTAATTTCACAATCATCGCCCCATGTACAAGAGCAAGCCACAGTGATTCCTGATTGAAATCCCTCTGCAGGAGCGTTCATTCACCGACAATCTGTGCATTAATGTTAACACATCAACTCATTCTTGCCAATGACCGCCCCCCCCTTCATGTTTGTGACTGACGTGTGAATTACATACCTTGGCAGTGAGACTTTTGTGGCCTCTGTGTGTGGCCTTCTCTCTGTTTCCTCACGTTCCCATGTTGCTGTTGAGAGGCGGAGGCGTAGGGGAGCAGCCGCTGTGGAGGGCAACGGAATCTCCAGCCAGCGACTTTAATCCCAGCTCGTAAAACGGAGTGACAGCGGAGATATGTCTGAATGTGAACGAGGCCAGACAAATGTTCCCGAACCAAATGGCCTGAGGTTAATGTGTTGACAAAGCAGTTGGCTCATTTTAAACTTAAAGCCTTTGTGACACCAGAATCGAGAAGCATCCTTTGTATTATGTGCTGAAAGACAATTTAATAGACTGTGATAAGGCTGTGATGTTGATGACAGCAGCGGCTGGGTTGTAAATGTACTTGGTGGGAATGTGTTTAGAATTGTAGTGGTAAAAATATCAGTGGGTGAGTGTGACCTACAGTAGGTGTTTACAACATCCTCACCAGTAAATAATGATAAGTGATGTTTTTAAGAGCCTTTGTTTATTCAGCGTGTGTTCACTTGTGTTAACCTAAAAACACGGCCTGAGCTAACTCTGTGCACGATAACGTAAACACAGAAACATGCTCTCTCCACTCCCCTTTCTTGTGCGTGTGTGGTTAAAATGTTTTTTTCCGACCTCTCTTTGCTGTTACGTGCTAAGCTGAACCATCAATGCCAAAATCCTGCACCTGTTCCCCGGACACAGGATGAGATAATCTTTCCCAGCCTGCAGCGGCTCGGGCTGGTTGCAGGCACGGATCACTGTAGCGATTGTAACGTGACTGTATCTGAGTAGAATGCACGAAGGGTTAACACGAAGCGAGGTATCAAATTATGTTAGAGTCCAAATGTCAAGTCCTGAAACAACCAGTCGCATGTAAACAAAAACAACATCCACATGAACTTCCTGCAGAATGGGAATTTAAAAAAGGAGAAAATAAACCTGTGAACCAGTCTCCCTCATGTTTTTGAGATTTAACCAATGGTTTTGAAAAAAGGTCTAAGGGCAAAATGTATTACTGTCTTACTGTCCTAAAAAGCTGCTTGTTGTGTTAAAAAAATGTTTTCTTAAGAGTAAATTTTACCAGGCCACACAAACACATGCACACCTTCAAAATTTTAAGACTAGTTGAAAACTGCACTAATTTATATTTTGAATAGTTTCTTGAGGCAAACAAAGAAATGGCTGAAAGACAAAAAAATAAAAAGTGAGCAATTTATGCAAACAGCAAATAAAGTGAAATAGTCTGCTTATCAGTTGATCAAGAGTTTAAGACCACAGCTAAAAAAAACCCTGAAAACCCCTTAAATAGAAATAGAAGTCTGCAGAAAGGACTCAGTAATGAGAAGCTCCACTGTTCTTGTTGATCACTTCAAAAATCAGTTTGTTCATGCTTGATGTGAGTGTTTTCAGGAGGTTAGTGGGAACGTTGCTCCAAGTGGTGAAGATGCTTCATGTTTGGCATCCACTGTCTGGAACTGACGTCCATTTTTGCAAACTTCCCTCTCCATCCATCCCATAATGTTCTCAATGTGGTTTAGATCAGGGGAACACGTAGGACGCTCCAAAAGAGTGAGATTATTCCTCTGGATGAAGAAGAAGTCTTTTGTCAGGCGGCCATTGTGAACTGCAGTGTTGTCCTGTTGAAAAACCCAGTTATTAGCACACAGAGCAGGGCCCTCAGTCATGAAGGACGCCTCCTGCAGCATCTCCAGTGTGTGCTACCAGAGAAATGAGGTACTTAGAGAGGTACTTAGACCCAAACCTTTTCTTTAACCATGTTATTAATGTGTTTATCAATGCTGTAAGAAATCACAGTCTTTGTCTCGGTGTATCTGAGGTTTCTGATGTTTCAGCAGTCATCCTGAAGTTGACTCTGGAACCGAGGTCTCGAGCACTTCTGTACAGGCTTCAAATCAAAGAAAATTACCTCAGTCAGTTCTAAGAGGGAAGTAATGAGAACCACTAACAGTTTTTGTTTACTTAGTTCTTTGAATACATGAGAAAAGTCCTGCAGCTGTGGAGATTTTAGATTATGCATGGTCAACTTCAGAGTTCAGGGGTCACTCTGGGTAGTGCTCTGTGCTGTATGAGTGTTTGTTCGTGGGTGTATCAGATTGAGTCTGTAATGTACCGAAGTCAGTGCGTGTGTGTGTGTGTGTGTGTGCGTGTGTGTGTGTGTGTGTGTGTGTGTGTGAGTGTGTGATGCAGAGAGACAGAGTAACTCTGGTCCATTTGGTGTCCTCAAGCTTAGGTTTTGGTCCAGAACACAGTGCTGGGAAAAGTTATTTTCCAAGCCAACCAATGCAACGCAAAGCAATAAGGTAATGAATCTGTTTGTAGGTACATAGAGCTATCATTTGAAAGGTGAAAACATTCAAAAGTAGTAAACTCAGTTTGTAGTTTGGTGTCCAAAAGGTGAGCAGACTATCTGTTTAATGTTACTCACAGCTCAGTGCTCTGAGACATGTCTGTAACATCCACATTAGTGAATTCTGATTATGTCCTACCAGTGCTCATCTACCAACTCCAACCTCACCAAGCAGAGCAAACGTAACCTGGCCCTTCATTTTATTGCTAGACTCTCAGGTTTGAATCACTGCTGGATGTGGGTTGGAATGAATATTATCACAGCTTAACCTGTGTTTTAGCCCGTGCTCTATCACTCTCCTATTTAGCTTTCTTCTGCTCTGACCTCCTTTTTCTGTCAGACAGTCCGGCTCCAGAGTCCAACATTGCTAAATTGACCCTGCACCCTAAACAGTTGGTCTGCAGCGCCCATTTCCAACACAGAAGCTGATGTTTGTAGTCTAACGTGCAACTCCTTCAAGTTTAACAATGAGATAAAATGACACAGACCTGAAGTCCTGTGATTGGTCTGCTGGGTGACATTGTATTTCTTGCATTTATATCAGTTTCACAAATACTACACATTTCATCTCCTGTGAAGTCTCTTCTCTGTCTTTTTTGTAACAGTGGCTGTAAGATACATAAAACATGATACGCACAAAACCAGTGAGGTGAAAATGGAGCAAGACAGAAATCAGGTGATCTGGTGATCATACAGACCACACTGCCCTCTTGTGTTCTGGAGGAATATTTCAGAGCAGCATCGACACATCAACGCAGAGGTTTAGTTTCTACACAGGGATCAAAATACAACAACGTTCAAAGATGTCCTCACTCTGACTCATGACAGGACTAAACCTAAACAGGGTCCTTTGAAAGCAGGAGACACACACTCACACACACACATACACACACATACAGAGTAGGGGGGTCTGGGTGTCTCTGCAGGCTGTGAATGATGTACTGGTTAAATGAGCAGCTTTATCAGAGAGGTGGCTTCATGTCATCAATATCCTCTTATATAAATGTCAGCCAGGCCATTTTACTCACAGCTATTTCCCACACTGCTGATTTCATTACTCTCACACACTCTCTCCCTCAGTCTATCACCTACCTCGCTCGCCCTTCCTTCATTTTCTCTTTACCTGCCCTCCATTAATCGCCCTTCGTGCTGACTGAGTGCCTCTTGTGTTTTTTTCTTTGTTTTTTTCTTTTGTTTCCCTCTCTCCCGGTCTCCCTCCCCTGATCTTGATCCGTCTTAGGTGCCTGTGCTCTTTCTGTCTCAGCTCCCCACTCCCTCCCCCCTCGCTCCCCCTCAGTGGTGTGTCAATACCCTGCCTCCATGAAACAAGTCAATTTTCTGCTGCCTTGGCAGGGGAATAAATCTTGGAGCAATCTGAGAGGCCAGGGATATTTATTTCTACTGCGTAGGTGTGTGTGTGTTTTGGTGTATGTGGGAGTGCTCTTATATGAAAACACACATATAATTCCTCATATGCATAAGTGCACGGACAGCATCGTACACACAGCTGCTCAGATGAGTGAAATTGGTGCAGCATGAGTGTTTGTTTTATTTATCCATTTACCATCTTTCTTCTTTCACATGTATTTCTTTATCTATTTCCAAACAGATGAGTTTCTCTCAATGTTTTAAAGTATAACATTTGGTGTTTTTGTGTCTTCCTGTTTTCACCAACAGCTGGTTTTATCAACAAGCCCCAGATAAATGGAGTAGAGCTGTGCAGCCTCGTGAGTGGGAAGTGTTTGGGTGCACACACATAAACAAAATCATCTGGTAGATAATGTAAAAGCAGCAGAAGTTCAATGGAGGCAAACCTGATATTGTGAGTTCTCCTTTCCTCTTTACAAGACTGCATCCATTAACACCATTTCTCAAGTTTGCGGCACCAATTTTCAGTTTAATCTCAGTGTTTCCACCACTCAACATCCTCCGCATCCTCAACTTAAAATATTTCAACTTCACATGTCAAAGAAAACATTCCCAATTTTGGAATTGTAACTTCTCCTGTTAGACTTCAGACTCTATTAACAAATGAGCCAGATTCCAGAAAACTGGTCTCTGAGTTTGTAAATGTGTTTTTGAATGAGACTGCACCTGAAAAAATCTTGGGAAAGAGAAATAGGACCAGAGATAGTCAATGACTGGGCCCGATCTCTGAAAAGCACTCATTCCTGTTCGGTTAACTCTAGACATCAGCTCATTCAGAAGAAAGTGCGTTTCCATTACCCTTGGATATGAGCAAAATTTAAATAGCGCTATAAAAAACTGGTAATGGAAACACCTGAATTTTGAAAAAGCACTAAAATAATCGTGAAAAAGCTTTTCTCGCAATTATTTTCGGGGAAAACATAACGGCCATACTAGACAGCAAACAACAGAGGAATGCAGGGTGTTATAAGGGGATAGTCACTTCACTACACCTACACGCAACAGGTTTTGAGCGTCCAAATTTTAGGAATATCGCTTTTACTTTGCGAAAAACTGTAATGAAAACCCAGCTATAGACTTCATTGCATATGAACAAAGCTCATTTTTTCCTTCTTCATTGCCTCTCTGTATTAAATCCAAACAAGCTGATAATAACTTCACCCATACATTTTGGTTCTTTGAGAAGCTCCAAAACTTTGGCCGGAAATTTTTCTATTTAGAACTTTATGGACACAATTTTTCTTCCAAACCCAGAAGCAGCTGATCACAACAGCTAGAATCTTTGACCCATTGGAAATCATCCTCAACTCAGTTTGGAATGATAATCACAAAAGAAAAAAAGAAAGTCCACAGAGAGATCGCTTTCTTTTGAGGCCTGGCTTGAAGACTCCTGTAGCTCTTTAAGTATGGAGAGATATGAGTTGTTTAGCAAAACAGCCAAGTTCAAACAGATATGGCAGCCCTTCATTGATTACATCACAGTTCTAAGAAGACCAACATGACACCTCAATACCTCTGCCTCTCAGTCACAATGTATAACTGATCAAGAGGATGACCATGCAGTTTTCTTTATTTTCATGACTATTTTCTGGACTGACTGACCTTCCTTCCTCAAAGTGATGATGGCCACTTGTTTTTCTTTTGTTAGCTGATTTGTTCTTGCCATAATATGAATTTTAACAGTTGTCTTATAAGGCTGTTGGCTGTGTATTAACCTGACTTCTGTACAACACAGCTGATGGTCCCAACCCCATTGATAGAGCAAGAAATTCCACTAATGAACCCTGATAAGGCACAGCTGTGAAGAGAAAACCATTTCAGGTGACGACCTCTTGAAGAATGTCAAGCGTGTACAAAGCAGTAATCAGAGCAAAGGGTGGTTATTTTGAAGAAACTGGAATATAAAACATGTTTTCAGTTATTTCACCATTTTTTGTTAAGTACAGAACCCCACATGTGTTCATTCATAGTTGAGAATCTACAATGTTAATAGTCATAGAAATAAAGAAAGCACATTGAATGAGAAGGTGTGTCCAGACCTTTGGCCTGTATATGCACGTGTATATTTTTGTGGATATGTGTATGTATGTTTATGTCTGTTTGTGTGCATATGCTATTTAGTTGTTGTCTGTAAAACAGGATGTGGGAGGGGAGCATTGTCCTTCTTTGTTAACCTTTTCGGTGTTCTGTTTTCATGAAAAGCTTCAAATAAAGTATTAGAATAATAATAATTCAGCTTCACTTCTTTATAACTGACCTGACCTGAGCCCTGAACCAACAACAATGCTATAGGCTTGACTTCAGGGTTGATATAGTTAACAGAGGTTTTCCAGTGTTCCACTAGACACACACCACATCACGTGTGTTGACTGCGTGCACTCTCACCCCCCAATTCACACTGGCTGCATGTTCAGTTGGACACAAAGCAGATCCTCCAGAGAGCTGCAGTCACCAGACTGAGGTGTTCACTCTATTTCTCACTGTAATGACTGCTGTTTAATAAACAGTAACATGAATCAGCCCCAAATTATCATTATATGCTCAGAGGCTCCATAGTTTCAAGGGCCTGAGAGCTGACTGTTAGAGCTGTGTCGCATTTTCTTTTAAGGGAATTATTTAATACGCCACCTTTGACAGTATATCACTCATTATTAAAAAAAAAAAGAGGAAGTTTCTTCAGAGTTTTGTTGAACTCTTTGGCTGGGGTTCACCCTGCAGCATGGAAACATATTTAATACCATTGACAATGGTGTTGTCTTATTTGCTTTTGTGACTTTTTCATTAAAAGTAGATTTTATTTCAGCCTATATATTTTCAAAATCTCCCTACGGAGCATCGAAAATCTTTCTAACATGTTTTTTTGTGACTAAGTGATCATGTTTCCTTGATTGAAATCTCAACTACCTCTAAAACATCCATCTCATGTGTGTGTCTGTGTACCTCAAAGGCATGGTGAAAGTAGGGAGCAACCTTTCCATCCAATCAGTGTGAGTGTACGGGGTCATGACCCCTGGGTTTTCTCTGGAGCCCCAGGGAAACTTTTATTCCCATTGATCGGGAGAAACCAGTGTTCGATCAATGCAGGAGCTCGGTGGCATTTCAAAAGTCTGTCTGTGGTGTGTGTGTGTGTGTGTGTGTGTGTGTGTGTGTGTGTGTGTGTGTGTGTGTGTGTGTGTGCAGGATGAAGTTAAAGACACAGGGTTCACTCTCTGCAGAGGTGAAGGAGGTTTATAGATCCTTTACATGAAGGTGTGAATATGCTATTACAAATAAAAGACCTGTGATGAAAATGGTCTTTTGGTGAAAGTTTGCAGATCAATCAGAAAATTTGCCAGAAAGCCTCCCATTACTTTCAATAACAGACCAGTCCACCTGGTACCAGGCAAGACCCCTGTTTTTCATTCCTCTATGGCCCAGTGTTGGTGAGCCCATGTGGATTGTAGCCACAGTTTCCTGTTCACAGCTGACATTGAGTTAGGGCTGGGCAATTAATTGTAAATTAGATTAAATTGCAATATGTCCTGTTGCAATATTCATATAACCTGAAATGTGTCAAAATATCAGTCACATTTTTTAAAGCTGATGTTTTCTGTTCTACACCAGAGTTTCTCAACCCTGCTCAACCAAAGAGACAAACTGTTAAAAACTACCTTTACAGAAGAAACAATCAGAGTGGTGAAAAGAGGCAAAAACAACGTAGAGTAGCAATAAGACTTAGTTTGACGTTGTAAAAATTGCCATAAAGCAACAAAAAGTGGCATTTAAATAGGGATAAAACCTGGAATTACTGAAAAAGTAGCAAACATTGTTGAAAAGAGGCAAAAAGTGAAAGTTAATAATACGGCCAAAAAAAAACTAGCAAGAAAAAATTTGGAGGAAACTTTAAAAAATTCAGAAAGTAGCAAAAATGGTGAAAAAAGTGAGGAACACTGTGAAAAGTGCTGGGAAAAAATGGCAAAAGTCAACAATATGATATAAAAGTTGGGGTTAAACTTAGAAAATAATAAGTTTGTTGCAAAAATATTCCAAAAATTGCAAAAACTGACAAAAAATTGGTAAAAAAAAAGAGTGAAAATTGTCTTAAATGAGCAAAAACAACTTAGACTGGTAAGAAAAATGGGAGCGATCTTGGAAAATAGTGAGAGGTTTTCAAAATATGGTCCAAAACTGGTGAAAAAAAGGAGTAGGAGTGACTGAATTGGACAAAAAGCAACAAAACTAGCAAAAAAAATAATAATCATTTGAGGAAACTTAAAAAAAATCAGACAGTAGCAAAAATATTGAAAAAAGTGTGGAAAAGAGGTGAAAATAGCCAAAGTCAACAAAAATGGTGAGAAAGTTGGGATTAAACTTGGGGAATAGTCAATTTGATGCAAAAAACATTCCCCCAAAAATGTAAAAAAAATGGGCAAAAAGGTGCAAAAAAGAGTGAAAGGTGTCGTAAATGAGCAAAAGAAACTAAGGTTGGTAAGAAAAATGGGAGTGAACTTGCAAGAGGGTATCAAAAAATGGTCCAAGAGTGGCAAAAAAGAGATGGAAAGTGACTAAAATATACAACAAAACAAGCAAAAAAATCCCAATTGCAGTATAGGAAAGACTAATCACAATTAGAATCTTTTTGCAAATTATTCAGCCCTACAGTGAGTGAAAGTTAATATAGGATCATAATTAGGTTTTAACCAGTTGGACAAACAAAGAGTCTCCTCTTTTCACCCAGTGAAGTGCTCTCTGTTATTCATGGGCTCACTTTAATGATGTCACAGTGATCAGAACAGATTGTGTCTCCTCCCAGCTTGAACCTCTCATTGACGGTCAGTCAGCCAGCACTGATGCTCCTCTGTGGGAACGCCCACTCACTAACACAGCTGATTTAGTTAAGTGAGATACTCCAGACTCTACCGTCTCATTCCCACACACACACACACACACACACACACACTCCTGACTGTACTTCCCTGTTGGTGCAGAGGTGATGGGAGCAGCTAATTAGTATTTGGAGCTTCCAGTCAAACAGCACCGATCAGCTGAGACCGACTGTTCGGAAAAAAAAAGTCTCTGACTTTGTCTGATGCTGCTAAACACCTCGCCGTTAATTAAACATTGATTTTCCTTTAGCACACCTCTCATTGACAAATGGCACGCTGCTCAAGCGACAACAATATTTGTTATTATTAATGACTGCCAAATCCTTTTCAGAGAAAAAAAGAACAGCATCCTTTTATACATCTCTATTTCACACATCAGAGGATAACACAAGAATGTTTTAACTTGTCCTACTTCCTGTGAGGATGCTTATGGGACCGTTTGACCTGGATATTTGATATTTCATTTGTAAAAAGCTGCTTTACTTTTCACTGATACTTTACTCGAACTTCTGTCTACAATAGACTAACCTTACAATTATGTCAACACTAAAACTGTTTTCATGACCTCATCTATAGACCAACAGATATATTAACAGACTGATCAGCTGTGGGTCAATGACTGGCCAGATGAATAAAGTTATCTTTATTTAACCTTTATTTTAACAGGAGGTATCCTATTGAGATGAAAAGAAAAAAAAATCTCTTTTACAAGGGAGTCCTGGCCAAGAAAGCAGCACATGATATTTCATAGTCAGTCATACAGTCAGCATCAAATAATAAACAATAATTTCACTGATCTACCCTTTAATCATTCAAACATGTACATACAGCAGTTAAATGTGCCCTGATTTTGGGTTTTAAGATCAGTTAAAGCTTAAGTTGCCCCAGCTTTAAGTGACCCTGCAGGTTCAGCCTTGCCGGAGCAAAAACATTAAAAACATTGTTACCTAATACTGTTTGAGTCTGAGGAATAATAAAAGTAGAATATAGAGATGGAATAATAGATGGTTAAAAAAAACCTATAATCAGAATTGGGAACAAGGGCTTAAAAAGTAACAGCATTATTGTCTCTACTACAGTTTCCCAGTAATTGTTCATCTAATAAATTACTAATTTCAGATGTTACAATGCTATCAAAGGTTACCAAGAGTGAAATAAAGTGTTTGGTGTGTGATATCTACCAGATGTTATCAGTCCTGGCTCACACAGCCAGGCACAGGACAAGAGCTGCAAATAAAACACATGTTTTCTTCCTGGTTGTCCTTCTCTGGTGAAGGGGGATAATGCTGATTGGCTAAAGGTAGAAGGAATTTCATGGGAAGCCAATCAGAGCCAGAGTTCAGATAGGAAGGTGGGTGTTGTCACAAACCCGAGCGACTTTTTGAGTAAAAACTGACATTTTCAAGATAGAAGAATAAACACTAGTTCACTGTCATTGATGTGATATGTACCTAATGTACAGCATTCGTTTTTTAAACAATGCAATTATCATTTTTCCCTGCAAGTAATAACAATTATAAAGGAGTAATTCAATTAGTAATTTGTTAACTATTTTGGGAAACTATAACTCATTTTTTTTGGGACTGAAATGTCTGAAAAAGTCACACATAGAGTTGTACCAACATTGTCTTTGGCCATACTAATGAATAAAAGTGAAATGCAAATGTAATTATTATCCTTACAATCATGTTCCCTTGATAAAGGCAACAACTTCCGGTTTGAACAGACGACAGCTACAAAGACAGTGTTTCATTATTTTCTTTCATCACTTCTTTGTTGTCTGTCTAATAAAAGTTTAAACTTGTCACTTCTTTAAAAAAAAATGTCTGATGAAATGGCAACCTGGGGCCTGGTGGATATTTTTTTTAGGTGTGTTATTCAACACAGAGAGAACTCCTCATCTGAAACCAGGGGGGGAATGAACCCTGAAACAGGAGGAAGGAGGTTTTCTCTTTAAAGTGCTGATTTGTTCCGGTCTGCAGCTGGCAGCAGGGAGGACAGGAAAGGTTGTGTAGCTCTGCTCACTATTAATGAACACATCAGACTGTTGTCATCAGTCATCAGGAATGAATAAATCACTTTAGTCACGGTGAAGACAGAGGCTCTGATCACATGACCTGATCCTGCTCCGAGGGCCGACAGAGATCTCATCAAGCCGAGCACCAGCAGTTTGACTTTAATGTGACAGACTTAAAATGATCCCAGCAGCATTAGACAAAACCAGAGCAGCCTCCTATTAATTCAGAGTAGTTTCTGTGACACATGTATTCTCCTAACGTCCTTTTTCTACTCATCAACTCAGTATGAATCAGACATTCTCTGGTTCATCGGTGTATAATCTGAATTCTCTTTACCATGATGTTGCAGCCTAAACTTAACTTGGTCAACTTTCAGCAAATGTTTATTATCATTTCCACAGGCAAAATGTATATAAAAATTTCTCTCTACAGTGATCAATTAAGTTTAATCGAATGATCTTAAGTCTAGATTTTTCTTTATCCTGCAGACAAGCTTTATGGAGAGGTTGATTTCATTTTTCAACAGGACTTGGCTCCTGCCCACAGTGTCAAAAAAACCAAAAGCTGGACAAATTACCTTGATGCTACTTTGCTTGATTTTCTAGCAAACTCTAGACTTTTAACTCAAAGAGAATCTATGTAGGTCTTCAAGGCAGTTGTGTCTTGGAAGCCAAAACCCAAGCTAGAGTGTCCTCTTGGAAGCCAAAATGCAGAAGAGCCTGCTCTGAAGCAAATATGCCCACTGAAGTGTCCTTCTGTGGGGCCAAAATGCCCACCAAAGAGCCCCATTGGGAGCCAAAACCCTAGTTAAAGTGTCCTGATTGGAGTCAAAACCAGAACTGAAGTGTCTTTCTTGGAGGCCAAACTGCTGATTAAAGAGCCCAAGTAGGCTTGTGAGCAAAAAAGCCGACCAACATGTCCACTTGGGAGCCAAAATTCACGCCATGGAGCCCCCTTGGGAGACAAAACCCTAGTTGAAGTGTCCTGATTGGAGTCAAAACCCTGGCTTTTTGTGGGCAAACATGCTGACCAAAGAGCCTGCTTGGAGCAAAAATGCCCACTAAAGTGTCCACTTGGGAGCCTAATTCATGCCAAAGAGCCCTCTGTGGAGCCCAAACCCTGGTTTGTGTGCCCTCATGGGAGCCAAAATGCTTAAGATTCAGATTTGGTGCAAAAATGCCAACTAAAAAGCCCTTTTGGGAGCCAAAATTCTGGCTAAAAAGCCTACTTCTGAGTGAATATGCCTACTTAAAGGCCATATTTGGGGCCATCATGCATGCCAAAGTGCGATTTTGGGAGCCAAAATCATTGTTAAAGTGCCCTTATTGGAATCAAAACCCCAACTTAAGTGTCCCTCTACAAGGTTAAAATGCTAACAAAAGCACCTGCATGAAGCAAAAACATACCAGAGTATACTCTTGGGAGCCAAAATGCTTGAAAAATGTCTCTTTTAGAAGCCAATAAGAATACTGGAGTGTCCTCTTGGGAGCCAAAATTCCAGCCAAAGAGCCAGTTTAGGAGAAAAAATGCATGCCAAAATTATGTCTTGGGAGCCAAAATGTTGGCCAGAGAGCCTGCTTTGAGCCAAAATGCTCACCAAAGTACCCTCTTTGGTGCAATACTGCCAACTAAAGATCACTGTTTGGATCCAAATGCATTCTGAAGTGTCCTCTTGGGAGGAAAAACACATGCCAAAGTGTCCTCTTGAAAGATACACCTATTCCAGTTTGACATGTCAATCAGATGGTTGGGGCTGCTCTGGTCTGCTTGTTTGTATTTTCTTGCATCAGTGATATTTTCCATCTGTTCTTATTTTGTTCAAACTGATAGGTAAATTGAGGTAATAAAAAAAAAAAAAAAACTAGTGGGTCAGGTTTAAGTT